>ML776941.1:2221641-2281033 GCA_009831015.1 Picea engelmannii
TTGACCGTGTTCAAAATTGAAATACCAGAAACAACTTATGTTTAGAAAAGATATCAACAACTTCAATAAGTAACAGAGTATTCAATTGAAGCCAAATTAAAACAATCAAATCCATACCATGATCAATCGAATCGAAGGAAAAACCGATCAAAACTAAACCGGGAAACGAAATTCGATTAATCAAAGCAAAAATTATGAATATAGTGCATGCTTATGTGTCAAAGCAAATCCATGCTGTAAACAAGGCTACGAGTTTGTCATATAAACAGGTGATAGTCATACCAGTGAGGTTGCTCGAGCTATGCCAATTTTGAATTGACGACCGTTGTAGCCGACTCCACATTATTAAACAAAATAGAACCTGTTGTCCTCTATTTCTTATCAGTGGATTGCAATTTATCCTTATGACTGGTAAGCCTTGCAACTTGATCCTCCAGAGAATGAGTTCTGGACTGCAGCATTGGCACATCGAGGTAATACCTTTGTAACCATGAGCCACACTGATCACAAGGTAGCACAGCTGGTTGATGTAGAGCAGGGGAGGGTTTTGACGAGTCACCGGGGGTTTCACAAGGCAATTTAATGCCTGGATAATTAGGGTCATTTTGCAAGCAAGGTGGTAGGTTTTTCACAAAGTCGTATGCAGGTTTGGCACAAAGACCTTCCGAATAGGGATACTCACTTGCCAGGTAACGTTCCACCTCCGAGTCAGAATCTTCACTCACCATGATAGGGTCAGGGTTGACAGGAGGTTTTGGTTTGTTTCTCGCCATGAGAGAGATTAATCGGGCGTTCTTTTTTCCTATGGAATTCGCAGTAGGTTTGGCTTTAGGTTTCTTGCCCACGGGTTTAATAGTTTCGACATCTTTGGTTACAGAATTGGGTACGTCAATAGGTGAGTCAGGTAAGGGTTTAGGCAACATAACACTGTAGGGTACCGGGGGTACAGACTTGCCCTTGCTCACCACAGGTTTGTCAACCTGTGGTGGGTTTGAATCTCCACAATTATTGCGAGTAAGAAAATCATCCCAACAGTCTCGGTGTAACCCCAAATGACATACGACAATCATTTTAATCAATCCAAAGTGAAAAAGGCTACTATCGGCCTGATTGCGCTTGTATCTTTTAGAAATTTTAAATAGGCTCCTATGCAAGTAATAAGGCACATTAAGCTCATAGCCCATGAAAACCATAAGTAACCAAAGGTGGTACAAGAAAACAAAACCATACCGACCCTCGCAGGTGATAAACTGCTTGGTTATCATCAGCAAGTCATGCCAACATTGCTTGAGCATATTCGCGAGCAAACCTTTGTCACAGGAGCTCACCCTACGCGATTGGAAGAGTAGTGTCCACGGGACCTCTTCCACTTTGCAATTTTTTGACCATCTCTGTCCAGTGGCAGGAAGACCGGTAGCTAAAGTGAGAAATTGCTCGTCAATTTCCAATTGGACATCCCCAACCTTGGCTCGGCAGCCATCAAAGGTTAATGCGAATTGTCGAGCCACGCAAGGGTTAAAACCATCAAAATTTTGTATGAACGGGAGCCATCCAAATTCCTCAAGGTCTCTGTAAGAACTGTCGAACATCAACAGGGCCTGGCAACCATTGGGTTCAGCCCTTACGACTGGAGCCATGGTGCGGGCGCATGGTTAGGGTTTTGGATTGAAAACAATAACACACAGGAGTAAAATCTTTTGGGCTAACAGCTGCGAATGATGAAAGGGGAGAAAATTAATGTGCGCGTGCGAGGGTGGTGGGATTATCACCGCCATGCATAGCAGTAATGACAAAGTACAACGTTGTTCAATCAATCATAACATCATTTAAACCATATTAATCGACCAACTCAAAAATCAAACGGTGGATGATATATCAATGCGCCAATGTATTGTTTGAAACCATGAATGTTCAATGTGAAATCGAACCAAAGTTAAATATGTGCCATTGTAATAATTCAAACCATTTGTCATTCAACGTTAAATCAAAACCCAAATGTTTAACCAACGTGCCATTGCATAATCAAACATTCTAATCAAAGGTTTAAAAACATGGTGACAATTGATTTCAAAAAATCGATAGGCCAAGAGCTTAGGATAATAAGGATCACATCATATAAAAACAAAATAAAACCATGACCCCTATGCAATCGAATGACTAGGCAAGTCCCAAACAATAAATTTTCATGCTCAATGCCTTACCAGTTTAATAAAATTAAATTGCGCAATCAAAGTAAGGATAGGCAAAGTTTGAAAATTCATTTAACCATACAATAAGTGCCTTTCAGAATATCAATGAGAAGATCATGACAGTTCAAATAACGATGGAGGAGTTTTGACGCTTTCAGTCGTGAAAACTAAATGGAAACCTATTTACAAATTGTCGCAAGAAATGAAAACATTGTTTATTTGCAAAATGCGACGATAATTTTAAGTTCAGAAGACGTAGGTGTAGGCAGCTTATAGGGTAATAGAAAAAATTGTATTGGCTGCCAACACCCCTGAAGGCTCTCCTCGAAAAAGTGAAGTCCCAGTCGTCACCACACCGTAAGTGGAACGCACTGACTCTCTAGAACATTTTTGAATTATAAATACTCGAGAGGACTTTCGAATTCACCCCAATTCTAAGAGACGTTTTATGCGAGCAAACTCTTCCAGAGACTTAATTGTTGTGTATTCTAGATCTCCGACTGGACCTGGGGACCAAGATCCTTTTTGGTCTACGGGAATTTTTCGACGGGACCTTTTTGGTCCAAGTTCACCTGTGATTTCCGAAATCAACCCACCTGTGATTTCCAAAATCTCTAGTACAGAGACAGTACCATTGACCACCGCTTATCACTTTACCATCCCTGCCGAAATGACCCATCTCACAGCTACTACGAGTGTTCCAACTGGGTTTACTATGGTTAGTCTTGCTTCCATAAACACACCGCGAATTCCCAACATCACTCCGACACTACCACCCGGATATTGTGCGTTGAATTCTTACATTCCTACTCCTGCGCAAACTCCATCCGGCTCTCCTGGTGGTCCTTTTTCTTCTGGGCACTCTCTTCCCAGTTTTATTCCAACACTCCCTCAATTTCCTTTTGGAGGACCTTCTTCATCTTCCACTGGCAGTCTTAATCCTAGTGGTGCTATTCCGTCATTCACTCCAAATTACTAGTTTTCGGATGGTGGACAATTTCACCAATGTGGTCTGACTCAACCCCCTCTCAGCGGGAAAATTCCTTTTGGAATGAAAATCCCAATTGAAACACAACCCCCAATTGGAACACCACCTTCGATGGGAGAACCGACCCCACCTTATGGGAAAAACATACCTCCCTCCTTGGCCCAGTATTGGAATCAGTTGATACAACATCCTCCTCAATCGACTGGGGGGCAACAGTTTCCAGCTGCGTCCGCAATACCTCCTAGTATGGGCCAACCATATCCAGGTTCGTTCAATCCCATTTGGGGGGAAAATGCTCAAACTCAAGCCCCTGTTCTAGGGTATACTCCTATGAGCTACTATCCTCTCCAACCACCACCGAATATGCCTGGGTCTTCACATTATATGCAGACTGCTTATGGTCCTACTGGTTTGCCGACAGGGCTTCCTCCCCAAAGCCACCAGTACCCGCAGGTGAATCGACAGTTACCCTTTCTCGCCACTTTGGATCTTCCGTATTTGTCAAGGATTTTAAATGATCCTATTCGTCACTCTCCCCAATGGCCTGTTATACCAGCCAAGCTTCCATCAGACATTCCTAAATTCGACGGCAAAGTGGGAGAGGACCCCAACAATCATGTTATGACTTTTCACCTATGGTGTTCATCCAACTCGTTGATGGATGAATCTATTCGTTTACGTCTTTTTCAACAAACCCTCATAGGTTCTGCTATGAAGTGGTATATCGAATTGCCACGAGGTTTCTTCTCTAACTTCAACACCCTAGCTATGGATTTCCTTACGCATTACCAGTTACCGATCCGTTATGACACCGGGACCGAGATTTTGACTTCCTTCAAACAGAAAAAAGCCACTCATATATCCGATCACATCCATGAGTGGTGAAGGAGACGACGTATCATTAAACTTGAGCTCCCTGATCAGTTGCTGGCAGAGTGGTTCACAAAATAATTTGTGAACGACATCGGTAAGGACATTGTCATGGGTGGCGTAGTCACGGAAGATCAGGCTATAAGTCGTGCTCAATATCTTGACCTCGTTTACTCACAAACGGGAACCCTTTACTATTTACTACCTGACTTACCTCATCCTAATACTTCCAGCACTTAAACTACTCCATCTACCTCGCATGCAGCTGACGGTGTGATTGGCTCTTCCCAGGCCCAACCACATTCCGCCTCAAGCACAAACCCCAAATCTTCTTCTTCTAATCTTCAAAATGATCCGTCTTCTGCCCCTCCCACCGGAAAGACTTCTGAGGTAAATGCGGTCCAATCTACCCCAGCCAGTAAAAACAAATCTAAAAAGGGGAAAGGTAAGAATAAGGAGGGCAAAAATAATTCTCAAGCAGAGCAAACCAAAACTACCCCTGTTGACGATCAGGATAAGCGCAAACCATGATACCCTTGTCTTATCTGTGGTGATGATCACTACACGAAGGATTTTCCACAATGTGCCGAGGTCACTAAGTTCCTTCAAGGAGCTCCAAAACCACATGCACTGGCCGTTTTGTCCCAACCCTTCCCGTCTCAACAACAGGCCCAGTTGGTCATTCATGACCAACCCTCCTCTTCTACTACATCATATGTTTTGATGTGTACTGGTGATTCTAAGCAGAGAAACGTTGCACTCACTACTCGCACCAAAGATTATTCTCCCTCTAAAGAGAAGGTTGATGATCTACCGTCTTCCTCGGCACAACCCTCTCCAGTGACTCCACCTACCAACAGTCCTCTTCATCTCGAACGACCGAGCCTTGACACAGTTCTGGGACCCCCCCCAAAGGGCGTCGTTCAGAAATAGGCTTTCAATCCTCATGCTCATGTGGCCCAGAGCTACAACATTGTTGAATATCTGGCCCAAGCACCTTCTGCGATGTCAGCCCTTGAAGTCCTTCAAACTTGTCCCGCACAATGGAAGGCACTGTTGAAAGCTATCGATGGAATTGACCCGACGGATACAAATTTAATAATATTTGAATTGGAAGATCACATTCCAAGGTTACCCCCTCAACTCACGTTCTAGATCCAAGTGATTGTCTCCGACAAAAACATTTGTCGAACCATTATTGACAAGGGTGCCTCGACGTGTGTCATGTCTCTTGCTTTCTGGAAATCCATTAGCTCTCCTTCTTTGAATGAATCCCATAACACTCTTAAAGCCTTCAATGGCTCTGGTTTTAAGCCCTACGATGTTCTTCCTTTGTTGCCCCATCACGTTAGAAGGCAAAATGGTCCAAGTAGAAGTGGAAGTCTTTGACGCTCCCCTTGATTATAATCTTTTGCTTGGCCACAGCTGGATCGATTCCATGCACGTAGTGGTGTCGACCCTTTTCCATGTGGTACGTTTCCCACATCAAGGTAAGGTTGTCACCGTCGATCAACTAGCCTTCTTCAATTTTGATACACGTACTGGCAACGTACCATTTATCGCTAAAACCCCACCGGGTTATGAGAACGTCGGTGTAGGCCTTCTCAAGGACTCTTCGTTAATGGGTACTTTCCCCATTCCACTGCCCAATGTTCCACGCTCATTTGTTTCTTCCATCAATATGATCTCCACTTTGCCTCATGAACTTCCTGCGTCTCATGACCCCTGGATAGTCCCTGACCCTGGAGATCATCTTCGTTTCGGCGACGCCATGCCGTTAAGTCTGGTTGAGTCTGCCTATCAAGCCATTCAATCAGCAACACCTTCTACCCCCTCTCTTGATGAGTTGTCTCTCGATCCTTTCCATGTCGTTTTTCCCACAGACGAGATGATCATGTCTGTCATGGAGGACATCCCTTGGGACGATGGGCATCATCATTCCATCCTTTTTTTGGAGCAACATACTCTTGAGAACTACCAACGGATTTCGACCCCATCGACCGTTGTCGTTATCTCGACTGTTCACGAGTCTGCACACGATGTGTTTTCTGAAGGGAACTTAAGCAATATCTCGCCCACTATTTCCCTTGACATATCCATCAAACCTGGGATTGTCGAAAATGTCCATATTGGAGCTTCGTGTTCTTCTGATGAAATTGTCACCTACACATCCCTATTCAAAGAGTTTCATGACATCTTCACCTGGAGCTACGAAGAGATGCCGTGTATCGACCTTGAGATTGTGATACATGAGATAAAGACATACCCCGACACTAAACCTGTCCGGCAACGCCTTTGTCCAGCTCACCCACGTAAAGCGACTGCTATCAAGCTCGAAGTCGAGAAACTTCTTAAAGCTGGCTTTATTTATCTGGTGGCTCTCACAGACTGGGTTTCCAATCTTGTCCCGATTGACAAGAAACAAGGTACGATTCGTGTATGCATTGATTATAGGGATATCAACAAAGCTTATCCCAAAGACAACTTTCCTACCCCCTTCGTCGATCAAATTGTCGACGATTGCACCGGAAGTGAAATCTTCTCTCTCATGGATGGTTTCTCTGGGTATAATCAAATTAACATTGTTCCCGAGGATCAACATAAGACTGCTTTTATTTGTCCTTGGGGTACTTTTGCCTATCGGAAACTTCCTTTCGGTCTCAAGAACGCTGGTGAAACTTTTCTACATGCTATGTCTTATGCTTTCCATGATATCTAGCACATCATTCAACCCTATTTGGACGATTTACCTGCTCATTCAATGTGCAGAGTCGATCACCCAACCCACCTCCGAGCCATTTTCGTTCGCTGTCGGTTCTACTGTATACGTTTGAATCCTCATAAGTGCGTTTTCTGTGTGGAATCCAACCATCTTCTAGGTTTTATCGTTTCGCGTCAAGGGATCCGGGTGGATCCTTTAAAGGTTGAGGCGATCCTTAATCTCCCTCCTCTTTCTACACTTCGTCAGTTGCAAAGTTTGCAGAGGAAAGCAAACTTTCTTCGTCGTTTTATCCCAAATTACGCCGAGATAACTCGTGGATTTACGCGGCTATTAAAGAAGGATTCAAAGTTCGTCTGGGATACCATTGCCAACAATGCTTTTGAAGCTTTGAAATTGTCCCTAACATGTGCTCCTCTTCTCTTTCCCCCCGATTATAGTCATGATTATTTCCTCTATCTTGCTGCCTCGGATTATACCATTGGTATGGTTCTCGTTCAAGAGGATGATGATAAAAACGAACATGCTATCTACTACTTGAGTTGAAGTCTCACACCTACTGAAATCAAGTATTTACATGTCAAAAAACTGGCCTTGGCTGCCATTCAAGCCGTCCAGCGCTTCCGGCACTATATCTTCTCACGCAAGACTACGGTGATTTCTCATTGCAACCCTATGCAACACATTCTGACACGTCAATTGCTAGGGGGGAAATACTCCAAATGGATTTTGATACTCCAGGAGTTTGACTTGGAATTCAAACGCGCCAAGTCCAAGAAGTCCTTAGTTTTTGCTAAGTTGATATGCGACTTTCCCCATTCTGCAACGAAAAATGTAGCAGCTGATTCATTACCGGATGAATCTCTTTTCCTTATTAGTACTGATGATCTTTGGTATGGGGATATCATTATATATCTCCAAACCCAGACTTTCCGACCAACTTTGTCTAGTACTTACCGACGTCGCATACGTTATCAAGCTCGTTAATACATTATCCTCGGGGATACTCTTTATCGTCGAGGGATTGACTCTGTTTTTCGACGTTGTCTAACGTTCGACGAAGCCGAGAAAGCTCTGAATGACTTCCATTTTGGAGCCTGTGGTGGTCATATGTCTGGGTATGTTACTGCCTAGAATATCTTACGAGCAGGGTATTTTTGGCCTTCTTTATTTAATGGTTTCATCACCGCTGTTCAAAAATGCCATGCTTGCCAGACCTATAATAATAAGATTCAGTCACATCCTACTCCTCTTCACCCTGTGGTCTCAATTGGTCCCTTTGCGAAATGGGGCATCGATTTCATGACATGTCACCCTCACTTGGCCGGGGGGCATGGTTACATTATTGTAGCCGTCGATTACTTTACAAAATGGGCCAAGGCGATGCCGACATTTGACAACACTGGAAAGGATGTAGCATTGTTCACTTTTAATCATGTCATAGCTCGTTTTGGTGTTCCCCAAGCTATCGTCACTGATCACGGTAGCCACTTTAGGAATTTTATGGTGTCTGAATTTAAGGAAAAGTTGGGTCTTCACCATGATAACTCAATGCCCTATTATCCACAAGCCAACGGACAAGTCGAAGCGATTAACAAAGTTCTCATAACTATGCTCCGACGAATGATAGGGATTCATAAAACAATTTGGCACACAATGTTATTTTCGGCATTGTGGGCGTACCAGACATCCGTCAAGTCCGCTACTGGGTTTACACCTTTTTGTTTAGTCTATGGTGTGGAAGCCATTCTCCCGATTGAATGCGAGATACCCTCTTTAAAACTAGTTGTTAAACTCCTACCCAACACTTTTGCTGAGGAAGAACATCTATTGTATCTTATGCGATTAGACGAAACTCGACGCGATGCCACCCTAGTCATAGAAGCTCAGAAAAAGTGTGTCAAGGCCCAATACGACAAACATGTCAAGCCTCGTGTGTTCTCAGAAGGAGATCTCGTTCTCCTATATGACCAAGATCGAGATATGCTAGGAGCTGGAAAATTCGAAGCCATGTGGCGAGGTCCTTATATCGTTCGACAAGTTTTGGAAAAAGGAGCTTATGAGTTAGTAGATTACGATGGTATCCCTTTGAATGAACCTAGGAATGGGTAGTACTTGAAGAAGTACTATGCATAAAATCATCTGTGCACAAGTACTTGTATTTTTATTGTATCATACTTCTTGTGTGTTACTATAGCTTGCTTTTGTCATTATCTGGTCTCTGCCCTTATGTGGCGTTGTGTTTGATTTCCAGATGTTGGAGTCTTCGCTACCCTATATTGGCTTCACTGATGGTGCTAACTGTAGTACTCAGAACCTTGCTTCCACTGCATGGGCAATTTACACCCCCACAAACGAACTTGTCTCCTTACGAGGTGTGTGCCTCAGCCGTGTGACCAACAACATTGTAGAGTATAGCGTCGTTATTGAATTATTGGTTGATGCTATCTCGCTCAAAATTCGTCATTTGATTGTGTGACTTGATTCGCAGCTTGTAGTACTACAGTTAATTAATGTCTATACTATTCGAAGTCCTACTTTGTTACGGGTGTATTTGCGAATTCGCCTCTTGGAACGTTATTTTGATTACATTGAATATCAACATATTCCTAGATGTCTAAATACATTAACAGATGCATTGGCTAATTATGTATTAGACAGACATTTGAATCATTTATAAATCAGTCACATCAATATTCACACAATACAAGGTAAACCGGTAGAAGCCATCTGTACATATAACGATCAAAAGAGTTTTTTACAAAAAGTTTGTCTGAAGACCAAAATGTCAAAATCTGAAGCTCATAGCTTCTACAAAGTGATGTCATGGATGATGTTCACGGTAACACATGACTGCCCGAGCAACCCTACGGAGCAGTCGACTCATGGAACCCGACACTCCTACAGTATGACGTTGATCACGTCGTGGAACCTCTTCAAGAGGCATGTCTGGAATATCCGCGGTCATGCCCTCTAGATTTTGTTCCACTACTTGATAATCCTCAGCATATTGTAGTGCTGTCGCTACCTCTCCTCGCCATTGAATGGGAGAAGTACCAGGAGGTCGATAAGGTCCAACATCTGTGTCATCAAAAATGAATTTTGTATTTAGTCTTTGGACGAACTTATAAAACAAAAACATTTGAATATGATAAAAATTCACAAAAACATTTAAAAAGAAAAAATGTGTGTACTTCTTACCAAGTTCCCCCCACTAAACATCCTCTAGCAGTACTAAGTCCGGATCTCCTCGGAAATCCAACCCGGCATAAGCATAATCGTCAACCATCAACATCTGTGGTTGAAGCCAGTCAAAGAAGGTACCATCATACTTGATGATCGGTCCAGCTACGTGTCGGGCCATAAGCTGACACCATCTCAGCATCCTTGGATCCCTGGGAGCCGATAAATTCCACTCAACCTGCAGCCTCAGTAATGGAACCCTCTCAAGGAAGAAGGACACTAGCAAAGATCCATACCCGAATTGCTTCAGGTTGCCTCGTCTGCATTTGGTCAACTGCCTTTTTACGCTATGAAGCATTGTGTCTGCCCAGTTAAAAACCCAAGGTTCAGTACACTCTATATCATACTGGAAGTAACTCTGTAGTGCCATGTGAGGAGCAGAGCTCCCTGCCATCCGAGCTATGGTGAGCAATATAGTACGAGGGGTCAAATCCCGTACCCCCCAAATAGCTACTTTTCCTTTCTTCCTCTCTGCCTTGGGAACATAGTGAATGCGGCAGTACTCACTCATGGGCAGCCCACCACCTCTGCTACCAGTCAGGCTCATGTAGTACCCCCGTTGTGACAATCCAGTCAAAAAGTAAATGTCCTCAATATCTAAGGACAGTGTGTGGACCCCCACATGAAATACCTGCTGATTGAGATCCCACATACGCACCAGGTACTCTAATAACCTGACTTGGGCCCTCATGCCCGAGATACGAAAGTCCTTCAGAAGGCCACAGTTTCTCAAAGCAGCAATAGTGGGTGGATGATTTCTGGCAATAGCATTGTCTTCTTCGTGCTCCCTTTCACACCATTCAAGAACCATTTTGATGGCCAATTACCTGCATAAGAAGCAAAAAGAGAAGATTAGCAACTCTATTCATTAATTGGTTCTTTTTTCATTGAGTAAAATTTAAAAAACTTTTGTGCTTTGCGGTTCTCGCAGGTGCCCTTTGGGCACAGTGTGAGAACCTCATAGGCTGTTGTGGGCTCACCTGCAAGAATCACCCATTCTCACAGGTCCCATGTAGCCCACCTATGAGAATGGTTGAGCGCAAGTAGGGCTCATAAAATCAGCTTAAAAATGAATTTTTAACCAATGAAAATGCAAAATTAAACCATGAAAGAGTAGAGGACAAAGAGCCTACCTCACTGTCACTGACGTCTCGACGAATGGACACTCGTAACTCCTGCAATCTGACACCGAACTTTGAGGGTAAAAGAGGGGTTTTTGAGCTCAAATAGTGGAAAAGTGAAAATGATATGGTAAAAAGAGTTTTTACTCCTTTATATTTACTTTTACCATGTTATTTGGTTTTTTATGATTATTAATCTATTCAACCCTAATCCCTAATGTCCTTTTTAGTGTAACTTTTGCAGGCATAATGACTTCGAGGTTCCTATACAGGGATGCAGACATATTTTTTCTTTGTCATCGCGCGTTTTGATTGTTTTTTATGGTTTTTGTATAAAACCTCGAGCGTGGTCTTTGTCCGTTATTGCACTCGAAAATACATGAGAACGCGATCGAGCATACTTTTATCACTTTTTCGGGCTCAACAAGGTTATACGAAAAAGGAACCCCCCTAGAGTCCTCTTTGAGATCTTTTCAAACTCTCTAAACATGAAAAGATAGCTGAGCGACCTTGCTATTTTCACGCTCGATAAAGTATCTGAAGTAAGCGTCTAGTGAGCGATAATTTATCTCTTTTTCAGTCTCATCCAAACTATTTTACGAAAAAGGAACTGAGAGAGTTCTCTTTTAAGTGTTTTTCCAGACTCTATAATCATGAAAAACCTTCGAGTTTTCTATCTTTGGACTCGTTAAACAAACATCGACAGACCCATAATGGGACCGAACCACTCCTTCTTAGGGTTCATTAAACATACTCCGAAGGACTTATCCAAAGGATAAGCTTATATCAACAAGCATATGTTATCCTCCTCGAGCTTGCGTAAAAATAAAGAGGTACTCGCCAGAAATGGTGGGGGAAAATTTGGGAAAGGGATATGTTTTCATCTTCGTATTGATTGGTAGTAAGTGTCGCTCTTGAACATGACACCCCCTATTCATCATTTGAATCCGGTTTGGGAAATTCATTTGTCTCTCATTCGATTTTCTACAAGGTCATTCCCTGTGTCGTCTTTGAGTCAATGCTGCCAAATCATTGGTCGTGTTATTCATATGTTCAAGAGAAGTCCATCTGAAACCTTTATTGAGTCGGCCATCTGCAGTTGTCCATTCTCTCTGTGTCGGCCTTCCCTGTGTCCAGTTCAATTTACATCATACTCTGTTTCACCTTCAAAATATGTTACTCATTTCGTGTCATTGATGGGGGATACATCAAGGCCCTCCCATGACGAGTTTTATTCTGTCGACTTCATCTCATTATATGGAATCAAGACTTAGAAATTTTTTGGTACCTTGGAGCTTGCATGCCTCAATGGCAGGTTTCCTCTCTTTCGACAATGGGTTTCCATCATTGACCCCTGATCGAAAGATTCCATCGGATTTTTGACTTCAACTCATTCATTCACACTCGATGGATTGTACTAAAGTACCTTGGGAGTCATTGACATCAACAATGATTTCCCTCGCACTTGTTAACGATTTCATCAATGACCGGTAATCAAGTGGTTTCTACCATGTTCGACTTCGACACATGTAATCACATGGTTAGATTCATACTTTTGGGCAACGAGATTGAAGACCCTGGATATCATCCTTTTGTCCAGGTTGCGATGGAGTCTGTATAATTTGTGACACATAGATCCACTGTGTATGTCTCGTGGCTATGTCGTCTTAATTTGAAATTTCTCGCATAGATCCACAGTGTATTCCTGGTGGCTATGCTATATTTTGATGGTATGGATCCACAGTGTATGATTGGTGGCCATGACCCATGTTTACAATGTCATTGATCTATGATCTGAGTATGGGAATGCCTACCTCAGAATTAATATATATGATATTCTTCAGATGCTTGGTTGTTCGCAGGTTTCCGATTAGGTGTGCTCCTGGTTTTCGACACACACATGCAGCTTACAAATTCTTTCGGCTGTCACTGGTTCCAACCTCATACTTTGGGGGGCATTATGTTACCCATGATTTTGGTCATCATGATGATGTATTGATGATGGTGTACTCGGGCTCTTCATAAGAACTTTCTCCTGAGAAAATTTACTTCCATCTCTTCCTAGAAAACTCACTTTTGAAGAAGGTTCGTAGGCTGCTAGTATGCCAGGGTGCGAGAATGACCCATTCTAGCAGGCTGCCTTAAGCCAGGGTGTGAACTTCTCTCACTGTGTTGAATAGCCAGGGTGCGAACTCTTCCTAAAGTATGAAAAAGATGAATTCTTGATGTTTCTAGAAGGGAATCTTCTAGAAGAATGGGTTGGCATTCGAATGGTTATCTTTGTATTGGATTCCATGATATTGTGGGATCATTATTATCCAAGTAACTATCTTATTCTCTCCTATATATTGAGGGAATTCTCATGGAAAAGGTTAAGCAAGATTCATTGGAGAATTGGTGAAAGAATTGTGTGAAGGACTTAGCTTGAACAGTAGCTTGAAGACTCCAACAAGTCTATCAAGAGGTTTTGATCTTCTTCATACAAGGATTGAGAAAGTGTGTGTGTTGGAGCCAAGAGCCATCGAAAGGAAGATTGCGACATCAATGCGATCAGGTTGTAATGTTTACTATCAATCAATATGATACAGTGGCATGTCCCTTTCCCATAAAGCTATTCTCACTTTATTGTGTAATTCCTTGATCATACACATAAGTTGACTGTTGAATATATTTTTCTATCTTCACTTTGGTTGGTTTGTGTTGTCTTGGTCTTGACCTCATGAGAGCACCGGAGCAAAGCAGGAGCAACAAAGACCCTAGGAAGTGATATAAAGGTATGTTACTTGTTCCTTTCTACTAGCTAATTCAATGGTCAAAACTTAGGGAAAGAGTCATGTCCTGTCTTGTTTTGTTCTAGATCTAGGTGGATCTAGGGAGATTTGTTAGTGTCCGCACCTACCGATTAGTCCGATAACACTTACTAGTAGGAAATATGACTCTATAATATTCTGTGAGAGTCAAATGGTATACACTCAGACCCAATATACCCCTGTAAGTATAGTGTGAATGAAATAAAATTATCTATGCAAATAGAAATCAAGCTTGTAAAAGTAATAGTATATTCTTGGTATAAGAATAAACACTCACCATTAGTAAGAAACATCTGAAGAACACAAAACCATGGATATTGACACTATTGTAGCAACTTAGACTTGAATAAGCTTAAATCCATAAACATTGTTCCTAATATAGAAGTGTTTGGAATAACGTTTCAGTGAATAATAAACCCATAAGTTTCCGACAAGCATTTTCATATATAAATATAACGAATATGTCCAAAAGATAGATATATAGAAACCCAGGTCACTTTGTTAAATAAGGAGAAACCGTAGTCTCTTAGCTCAAACAATATCACTGATATATACCTTACATTTAGTCGAATCTTAAGTATATTATTTTGGTAAATCACGAGCTTAAGGTCTATTGATCTGTAAGAAAAAGAAAACAATGAGTACAAGGTTATACATATGTATAAGAAACTTAAAGAAATGTTATCGGAGACATTGTTGGATCACACACTAACCAAAGAGGATTATATTACCTTAACACTGTAAAAACCTAAACACCAATGAAAGATAGAATTAAACACCTTCGGTGGTTTTCTCCAAAATGATATGCTCCAGATCCAAGGAAGAGGGATATGAGGACTTGGAATATACAAAAAAGTTAAAGAGTGAAGTACTAGATAAATGGTAAGGATTGTCAGTGACAACCAAGGCACCACTATGTGGCCAGTCTAATCTAGGTTTAGTGGGTAATCAAACACTTAAGTATGACTTAAACTGGAGAAGAGTTAATAACCAGATAGTCGATACTATCAAACCATAATTGTGATGTGACTAGAGGACATTTTGAATTAATACTAGCTACAACCACAAATTTTCTGGAGGACTATGAATATTTGAGGGTTCGTCAATGGTAATTTTACTCTCACAATACGATTTATAATGTATGAGTATATTTACATATTTTTAGAAGTTTTTCATTTCCAATTGAAATATGGTTAAATGATACAAGTGTGTATCATTTCCAAAAGAAATATCGTCTAACAATTAGCTCACACGATATAAGAATTCAAAAATGAGATAAGGGATTAGTTAAAGTCCTTATGGGCTAAAAGTATAATACCGCCAGGCTGAACCACAATTGTAAATATAATTTTGTTATATAGGTTGGTTATCCAGTAGATTATAACCCAAAGTGCCTATGTGATTATTAAGCCAGAGAGCTTAGATGCTAAAAGTCCAGTGAGCCTATTATTGTAACATGTAATCATTCATACTATTAATAAAAATACATCATTCTTACAGACCAACCGGATAAACAAGTAGGGGGGGATAAACTCCACTAGAAAGGGAAAGGAGGATAAGACTCTAGGAAAAGCGTCTAAGCGTAGGGGGATTAAGCCAATGGAATATTTTAATAATGTTTCCTAAAAGTTTAATTTATGGATACATATACATTATGTTATCCTAAGTTCCCAAATAATGGGAACAAATTACATGAAGGGGACAAAATTTAGTCCCTTTTGTGCCAAGTGTCACATTAGGAAAATGAATATATAATTTGGTGATATAGTGTAATTCCCCATATTATTATGATTCCTTGATAATTATTCCACAATTCCATCATCCGTACCTGACAAGGGTACTTTGCAACCATACCTGTATGTGGGAGTTGTTTCTAGCCAGTGACCTAGTATTACGAGTTGAAGAGGCAGGTTATTAGGCCTATGTGTTATTGAAGAGGTAGGTTGTCAGGCCCATGTATTATTGAAGAAGTGGATTGTCAGGCTCGTGTGCTATTGAAGATTTATTTTTTCAAGCCTATGAGCATTCTCTCCAGGTGATAGAAATGATGAGAATTGATTCTCAAAGTGCCAAGCTATATCTATAGGGCTCTAATAATTTTTGTCCAACCTGTTGTTGAAGCCCCAAAAGGGAAGTGGGGCAACCAAAGGGTTGTTGAGAAGAGAAGGGGAACACTTCCTTGGGTGGGATAGGAATATGGGGAATGAGAGATTGTAGGTTGTCTTCCATAGTTGACACCTTATTTTACGTATTTTGGTTGTGGACCGGACTTAGCCTATCTTAGAATTTCTTATCCCTGGTGGATTTTAGCCCCAACTCGGGGGTGACCCAGTGTTGAGAGTTATGAGTAGTGAAGTCTATGGCTAGGAGGAACATTGAAGATATACACACAATTTGTGTTTTACAACAAAAAATATGTGTTATTCTAAATGAATATTTTTTTTTTGCATCTACTATAATTATATTTACATGTTGTTTATTATGTGTAATGTATTTATTTTTGTTTATTAAATTGTATATGTATGCATTGGTTATTGTATGTTGCTATTATTCTACATAACTATGTGCATTTGTAGAGCATAATCAGTTAATAAAATGTATCAGAGTTTGGAATTTTGGAGTGGCATTGCCCAGCTTCAGGATGGGGATGCTACAAAGGGGTATCATAGCTCTAGTTTCAACATCGAGCTTTCATGGGATGAGTTAACAGAGTGTTGAAGTGAGAATTGTAGAAATTTAAATTCATGAGTATGGCTACAAGTTGCTTGATGAAATTATTGCAGTGGAGTGTGGAATAATTCCTAAAAAAAATTCATGGGAAATTGGGAAAATTTGGGAATTTTTGGGTATTTTTTTGTATAGTCATGTCAACTTGATGTGGAGGCCATGTGTCAGTTGACGTGGAAGAATGGTGACCTGTAATTCCATGGTGATAGGGACATATTTGTTGTACATGGTGGAAACAATGGTAGAGGTGGCATGTGATCTGGCGCCATGGTGGTGGTGCCGTACGACCTAATGGAACCCAAAGCCTAGACCCGCAGAACCAATTTGCAGGGGGGTCCTATGTAGTTACATTAACCACAAGACGAGGGGGAGAAATGATTTGATGCATGACATGTCACTTGGGGCTTAGTTGAGGTTAATTTTTGTGACCCCTCCCCCCTATGTTAATGATCACAAAGGCTTGGGGGGCCACAATACATTATGGGCCATCGATCACAATCGTGACCACTGATTGTGCCTCGAACCTCCACCGTCAGATCAAACCAATGTGAAATTTCATCCCTACATGAAGAATGGGTGCAGAATGAGACCCAACCATCTCTGTGACTCAATTAAATGGTTCCACATGGCATCCAAGGACCTGTGAAGCCCGAAAAATAGAATAGTGTGCGCGTCAGTAGAGGAAAGAAATAAAGGAGAAGAAAGAAGAAGAAAACGGCCATTGGGGTAGGACCGGGTGGGTAGGACCAAGACATTCCAGGCATACTTGGGATTCCTCATGAGAAACCCAGTCATCATAATTCCACAAGAAATTGTAGAAAACAATGAAAATTATTGGAAAATCATAATGTTTTTCAGGTGTTCTTCTCGTAGGCTTTTTTCAGAGGTGTAAATGACATTTTTGAGTAGTACAAATCGTATGAATATGTTTTTCCTTATAGGAGATACAATTTCTACACATAAAATGAAAGATCTCAGGGATATATTTCTAACGGTGTAAACCATTTATCAAACAAAGCTAGTATGAAGAAGTTTCACACTAAACAATACAAGGTAAATTTGGAGATCCAGATAGCTTCTGAGTGCCATAACTTTGTGCTAAAGTATTTCATTAGGGAACATGAGTAGTCTACAGAAATATATTGAACCATAGAATACAACATTGGAGTCAAAATAGAAATCTGGACATAGAAAAATGTATAGGAGGGCGTAGAAGGTACCTGTGGCATTTAGGGCCCAAAACTATTAATTGGCCTGAAACTTTAGCAGGTTGTATCTAGAAAATTGGAGCTTGGATGAGGATAAAACTTGGCCAGAATGTCCAAAATATGGTCATGAAGTAAACGAGTTGATATCTTGTCAAATTTCTAATGGAACAGGTCAAGGATGCATAAGAACAGTTAAAAATTGCACCCGGTTGAAGGCATTTTTGGGTAATAATCAAATGACTATAACTTTCTGCTCAAAACTTAGAATTGAGAAAGAAAGAAGTCATTGGAAATATATTCGATATAGGATTCCATGTAATCACCCGTAATTGTGATATGAGCAACAAGATTCATATTAATTTAGAAAGAATATTTCTGATGACGATAAAGGGGCAAAATTGTGCATATGTTACAAGAATTGTATATTGTGGTTTTAGCTA
Organism: Picea engelmannii; assembly: GCA_009831015.1. Classification (NCBI taxonomy): domain Eukaryota; kingdom Viridiplantae; phylum Streptophyta; class Pinopsida; order Pinales; family Pinaceae; genus Picea; species Picea engelmannii. Next base: position 2,239,957 of record ML776941.1, read on the forward strand.
ACAAATGTTGTTGTATGCATGTTTTCAAATGTTATGGTTACAAATAGAATAGAGAAAATTAAAGTGAAGTCTATATATAGGAGACAAAAAAACAAAGATAATTTTTCATTATAAATTAGATTTCTTTAAGAAGTTGTTATTGGGTTCAATAAGCAACATGGAAGGCCCTAATGAAATTCTTGTTTGGGGAATGGATTCCAGATGACAATTATGCACATCAGATGTATATGCTAGGAGGAAAATCCATCTTCAATACATGATAATGCATGTACCATAGGTTCATATGGAGATGCAAAGCATGGGATTATGGAATGATGGTTTTATAGAATATGAAAGGGTTTGGACCTGGTATAAAGAATGAGAAAAGTAAATTGAGGACATAATGTTATGTCAAGAATATCTTACAAGATGAACATAGGCCAAGAATGAATAATGTTAAGGTATGATTCTACGTGAAGCCATAAATTCTAAGGAATCTACTACAAGAAATCCACTTATTCTAATGAGAGCACTCAATGGAAATAGGGCACAAGAGTGAAGTATTTACTGGATGAAGTATTGAAGATCCATTCACTATAAAAGGTCTTAATGTACAGGTAAGGTAGTACAATGTGGGGCGAGTTTTTCTAAAGGGATTTACATGTCAATATGCTATTCTTCTGATAAATAAATATATAATGTAAAATTGGAGATAAAGGAAACATTTCCAAGGACCATCCATACAGTTTTGGGGGAAGTACCTCCATTATTCTTATTAGAGTAGTGTAGTGGAAGCATGGTATAAATGTTAGAAATTCAAATGTGAAGACATGAAGGTGCATGTAAGATAAAGAGTGCCAACACATGCATAAATTGATGCCTTATATGAAGAGTGATGCTAGAAGTATGCAACCATACTTTTGGGGAAGTCTTTACATAAATTTCATCACATTCCAGAGTTGGACCGAGTCCATGAGTAGTTGGAGATAGGAGTAGAAGGTACCACTAGCTAGATGACTAATTATTTGAGGTCTATGGAAGAACATAAGGAACTATGAAAATAGTAAAAAGAGGATTGTTGATGCATTCCAAAAGTGTTGAAGGAATTTCCAAGTAGTATGGAGATATCCAGTCAAGAAGAACTTAAGCAAGAGGATGATTCTCTGAAGGGAAATCAATAAGGAAACATAAGGAAGAAAATGGTCCTATGTTTTCTTGGTATGCAGAAGAGAGGGCCCCTAAAAGAAACCATCTCAAGTGGAAAATAGTTTTTGGTGATATTCTAGGAGATTGGAAGTATAACTAGAATTTATGATGGCAAGTAAAGGAAATGTTAACTAATTCTAGTTAATATCTAGGAAGTTGAAAAAGGATCATTTGTGTACTAATAATATGTTTGGTTGAATGAAAGATGAAAAGATTGTAGGAAAAGTGGTCTCAAGTAGGAAAATTTTGCAAGCCATAAGAAATGTTAATGCTTCTTTTTACAAGAGTCTAGAAAATATGAGAAGGAATTTCATATCTTAGAAAAATCCGAATTTTATTATGAAACAACAATTGAATTTCTAAATGGAATTATTCTGACATTGTCTCATGTTGACTGTATGTATGGAATAAAAATGAGATGATGGTATCAAAGCTGGAATGCTAGGGGATAATGCTTGTTGTTGGGACATTGGAGCCTTAAATTGCAGATCCGTAATGGGGGTCTAGTAATAAATTGACGCTCTCCTTGTCTGTGAAGTCCTTGGCATGATGGATCGATGAAGGACTATGTAGCAGTGAAAGGATGTCTTACCCTATAAGGGTGAGTGTAACAAGGAAGAGGTAACTCAATAATTCTACAGTGAGAAAAAATATTTCTTGAAGCAACTCTATGGAATAGATTAATTGACTTCAAGCTGAGATATGAAGAAATGAATCGGGTGCTTGGAAAGACAACACCAAAAAAACAACAAGCTTCAAATCACAAACTCATGGATATTTTTGAATAATTTTGTATTGTACATTGTATATAATGCACCAAGGACAATGCATAAATAAGGGGGAGGGGAATGTAATACCCACATGATGAACCCCAATTGTAAATATAATTTTTTTATATAGGATAGTGAGCCAGGATAATATAGGCCAAAGTTCCTATGTGATTATTAGGTGAGAGATCCTAGATGCTAAAAGGCTAGTGAACCTATTATTGTAACATGTAATCATTCATACTATTAATAAAAATACATCACTACTACATAAAAACTAGATAAAAGAGTATGGGGGTTAAACTCCACTAGAAAGGGAAAGGAGGATAAGACTCTAGGAAGAGGGGCTAATATTAGGGGGCTTAAGACAAGGGAATATTTTAATAATATTTCCTAAAATTTCAATTTATGGATAAATAGACATTATGTTATCCTAAGTTCCCAAATAAAGGGAATGGATTACATGAAGTGGATAAACATTAGTCCCTTATGTGCCAAGTGTCACATGGGGCACATGCATATATAATTTAGAGATATAGAGAAATTCACCATATTTTCTATGATTGCTACATCATTATTCCATAATTCCATCATCTCTACCTGGCGAAAGTACTCTGGAGCTATACCTGTACATGGGAGTTGTGTCTAGCTAGTGACCTGGTATTTTGAGCTGAAGAGGCGGGTTGTCAGGCTAGTGTGTTATTGAAGAGGTGGGTTGTCAAGCCCATGTTTTATTGAAGAAGTGGGTTGTCATTCTCATGCACTATTAAAGAGGAGGGTTGTTAGGCCTATGAGAATTCTCTCCAGGTGAGAGAAACGCTAGAATTTATTACCAAAGTGCCAAGCTGCAAATATAGGGCTATGAGACTTCCTGTCTGTCCTGTTGTTGAATCTGTGGAAGAGAAGTGGGGTAGTTGAAGGACTATTGTGAAGAGAATGGAAACAGTTCCTTGGGTGGAACAAGCATGTGGGGAATGAGAGACTGTAGGTTGTCTACCATAGTTGGCACCTTATTCTGGGTATTTTTGTTGTGGACCAACCTTAACCTACCTTAGGAATCATTATCTCTGGTATAGTTTATCCCGAGCTCGAGGGTGACCCACTACTAAGATTTATGAGTAGTATGGTCTATGGCAGGTAGGAACATGGAAGGTGTGCACACATTTGGTGCTTTTACACCAACATATATTTGTTCTTCTTAATGCGTATTATTTTTCTTTGTTTGTTGTATAATTGTATTTACATGTTGTTTATTGTGTGTAATGTATTCATTTTTGTTTCTTAAATTGTATACGTATGCATTAGTTATTGTATTTTTCTATTATTCTTCATAACTCTATGCATTTGCAGAGCATGAACAGTTAATAATATGGTATCATGGTTTGTAATTTTGGAGTGGCATTGCCTAGCTTGGGGTTGGGGATGCTACATTGGTTGTCCCCAAAACCACATACATATTTATTCATAAAGATGTTTGGTCTACAATAAATGCTATATCCATTTCATTTAGAGTGCACATGCACTCTTGTGACTTGAAATCCATGAGGTTGTGCACTCATCCCTACCAATGCAATATCCAAATGTATATGTATGGATATGAGCAATGCGATATCCAAATGACTATAGTGTTGAGGTGACCAAGGAATGGAATCGCATGGCAAGGAAACGCATGGCATGGAAATTAAAGGAAAGGTGAGGCATGGCATGGAAAGGAAAGGCATGGAAAGGCAAGACATGATATGGCAAGGACAGGAATGGCATGGTGAAGCAAAGAAAGGAAAGACAAGGCATGACATGGTTGTTAAAATATTCAATGTGCTCATTTTACCATAGACAATATCACTATTGTCACCCAACCCTAGGAACACAACCACCCCCTAGAACCATAACCTTTACTGGATAGAATGATTTTGGAAGGAACAATAGAACCAACAGATAACGAAGAGATCACATCTTTCTCCAAATATAGCTCACCAAATAGAAAGTCCCAAAGCCACAAAACAAGAACAATACTCAGTTGCAATAGTTGTAGTTGCATCAACTGTAGTTGTAGTTGCACTTACCAAGAATACCACCAAGAAATATCACCAAGAAATATCACCAAGAACACCACCGAGAGATATTATAAGGTAGGGAACACATCTTAGGTTATATGGCACTAGAGAGAGAGAGACACCAGGAACCATCCTAGAAGATCCACCTTCCATCCTTGCAGTTGCAACTCCAAACTTGCACTACCCTTAACTGAGAGAGTGAGTGAAGTGAGTGTGTACAAATGGGATATATATTCTCTTACTTATAGTGGTTCTTGTCACTTGTCTCAGCCAACTTATCCTTTTATAATCTAATACTTTAATATTAAGTATTTTACTCAACTAACTTGTTTTCTGGGGTTTCTACACATATGTTTAGGGTTTCTATTGCTTCCAAAATATTCTATTCTAGAAGAGGGTTACACATGGAGGTAAATACCTCCCACAACTACCATAATATCAACACTCCCTCCTAGCCAGGGAGGTATTAACAAGTAGCATCGTCATAGCCACACAGGCTATCAACTCATGAGAAACATCTCCACTATCAGTATCATTTGATAGCATCAACTTCATTATTTATCGAGACAATACTCCATCTGAGTACTCGGGCATGATGTTTAATAATTCACTCACTCAACAGAGTGATACAAGGACCATTCTTCTAATCTGGACATACGTCCTAGAAGAATTACTGTCCCAACAGATGTTGAATGTCCTTAATGGCTCCAAGAACCATCCTCTCCACTGCATCATCTCTAAGCTGTATGATCATATCTAAGTTGTACTAGCACAATGCTCTGCATCATGTCTAAGCTATATGATCCAGGGGGTCATTCGTCATCAAAATAATATCGATCCAAATCAAGGAGAAAATGGTACAATGGCAGTGAAGTGGCAATGCAATGGCCAGGTTTGGTACACCTCAAGATTTTACCACATTTAGAAAGGCTATTATACATGGTTTTATTAAAGCTATTGGTTATGGTTTTAAAATAACATATAAAATCAAATCTTAGATTTATACCATGGTTCGGCGCATAAAGGGATGAGTCACACCAAGTAGACTTAGCATATGTTTTTCAACCCATCCAATGTATAAGCTAAACATTCAATGGTTCAACGTTACATAACATAAAGTCAGTGCAATGTGTTATGTCACATGGTTGGTATAACATATAAATGGTAAAGTTTGGTAACATATAAATGAACCGTTGACAACATATGTGTAACGCTTGGTTGAAACATGTGGCATAGTCATTGCACGGTGCACGGGTCAACGTTTCATCTCTTAACATTTGTGCATTGGGTGCGCGGTCGGTTGGTATCATCAAATGTGTAACGTTTGGGTACGTAGTTTAGTCTGACGGTTATGTGCACCGTCAAGCGGTAACATCAAATGGTTATGTGACATGGTGCATGGTCAAGCGGAACGTTCTGGCGGTTATTGCGATGGTGCATGGTTAAGTTCATAACATTTGTTTTGGTGGATCACAAATATAGCGAAGTTCTAATGTGGTTCCATATAAAATGTGGCTAATGATTATCCATTTGGAAGAGCTTTCCTTTGGCGGATATAACATTTGATTCCGTCTTGGCATATGTGTAACGCTCTGGCAGAGAATATGAACAACATGTTGCAACATTTTGTGGATATGGAACGTCGTGGTAAACATAACGTTTGTGCAGCGATTTGGCGGGATATGGATGGTTCAGTTTTAACATATGGTTGTAACAATAATGAAAAAGATAACAGCTGTGATGATAAAACGAGTCGAACCCATGGCTTATCCTCCCACTGTACACTTAAATAGCACAATTCTGGCCACATTTGCAGGAGATTCAGCCTTGATTAGCATTCAACGCATCAATTCTGTTGTGATGGAAATCCTGTGGGGATAGAACAGATGCAACAGAATCGGGTTTGAACATTCGACCTGTTGCTTTATAAACAAGGGTTTTAGCCAGTACACAAAGAGGGTTTTTTTGCTGTATTTTTTCCAGATTGTTGTTGTATTAAAAGTTGACATTCTCTGTTATACTCTGGCTTCTTTTCCTTATGAAGACTAGTTTGTAACTTTCAAGAGAGGAGGTCTTGAATATTGTTGTACAACATTATGTTTTACAGCTGCTGAAGTTAATTTTACGATGACAGAGGACAGAGGGGAGTTCTCCTGTAAAATTTGTCCAGATGCTGTTATTGTAAAATTCGACTGTATCTCTGTTATTATTTGTCTTTTCTTTGCCTTAGAAGGCTAATTTGTAATTTTCCAAAGAGAAGGTATTACAGGCTTTTGTTCAGCATTCTATTCTGCAACAGCTGTGAAATTGATTTGTAGAGTCTGGAACCATTTTGTACCATTTAAAAGATATTAATTGGATCGGTACCCATTGGAGAGGGACCCAGAGACATAGCCCAGTGAAGGGGGTGAACTCCAGTATCAATTTCTGTTTGTGACTCTCATTTTATTTTTCTGTTTCTCTTTCTGTGTTTCAGTTTTCTTATATTTCAGATTTCAACATTCAGTTGACTGTTAATGTTATCTCATATATTCAACAAACTATTAAACACATTCTTTTCAAACTTTTAATGCACTAAAGTTGAGATCCGACAGATCATATTATGGTATCAGAGCAGGGTAACTGCTTGTGCAAAGTTTGTAAATGCTTACCAGGTCCAAGTCGAAACTTGGTGAAGGAGAACTGGTAGAAGGTGAACCTGAGATTGGCTCGAGGAGGACATTTTCGAGAACAACCATGTCTTCTCCACGAGGGGAAGAAGAAGGACATACAGAACGGGAAAAGCCTGTTGTTTCCGAAACTGAGTTTTTGGAGGCTTTTATTAGCATGAAAGCCATGATGGAACTTCTTCTCGATGAGCGAGCGGAAAGGAAGAAGAAAGAAGAAGAATCTTCATCCAAAGATGCAGAAGTGAAGAAGGAAGAAAAGGGAAAAGGAGTAGGAGGTGATGGTGATCCTCCTGAAACTAATCAAACTTTTTCTTCTTCTCATACTTCTCATTCAAATAATGCAAATTCTAATATGCCATATTTCAAATTGGATGTAAAGTTTGAACTACCAATTTATAATGGACATTTAGATGCTGAAAAGTTAGACAATTGGATCAAGCAGCTTGAAGTATACTGCAGGGTGCAAGGCATTAATGATGACCCTTCTAGGATTCAGTTAGCCACTTTGTGAATGAGTGGGATGGCTCTTACTTGGTGGGAGAGCAAGATTCAGCAAGATCTTCGAAAGCATGGTAAAATAATTTTAGTTTGGAATGAATTCATTGAAGTATTAAGAAAGCAATTTTATCCTTTAGGTCACATGCAACAATTAATAATGAGCTGGCAAACTTTTAGACAAGCTAAAGGACAAAGCATACAAGAATATACTCATGAATTCAGGAAAAGGGCTATTGCATTGAATGTTGCATTGGATGCACAAGAAACTCTTCTTAAGTATATTGGTGGCATGCATTCTTATTTGTGACATACTTTGTTGATGTTTAACCCCAGTAATTTGGATGATGTATGTGTTCAAGATACACATTTAGAAGCTAGGGGTAAGCATGATAATGATTCTTTTATGAAGAAATTATCTAAATTTGAAAACAAAGATAAAAGCAAAGAAAAGGGAAAGAAATCAGCTACCATCAAGAAAGAGGGTGAAAAACCTACATGCTCATATTGTCAGAAAGAGCATGATGTTTCAAAGTGCTGGAAGCTTCATCCAGAATTAAAGCCTAAATGGATGGGAAGAAATAAAAACAAAGATAAAGATAATCAAGCAGCTGCTGCAGTAGTGATTCGGGATTTGGGATCTGATTCAGGTGATGAGACTAAGATCACAACAATAGGGATCCGAGGTAAAGATAAAGGTATATCTTTTTCCATTGATGCAAGTTCAAGTTCTAATTCATGTACAAATACAAGTACAAATCTGCTATCTACTTCTATGCAAAGTGATAAAAGAAGAAGTGATCTGTTTCATGTTCGTGTCATTACAAATCATACAAAAGTTGACACATTGTTTGATAGTGGTTCTCAAGTCAATTTGATATCAGAAGAAGTGGTTAAGAAACTTAATCTAGTTACTAGTCCTCATGAAAAACTCTATCCTCTTGGTTGGGTTACTAATGATACACAGTTGCAAGTTACAAAGAAATGTGTTTTGAAATTTGCAATCACTGAAAAGTTTATGGATGAGGTAGAACTGGATGTAGTGCCACTTGACATTTGTGGAATTGTACTTGGGAGTCCATATTTGTATGACCGGAAAGCAATCTTTTATAGAGAGTAGAACAAATATCATCTCTTTAAAGGTGGTGTGGAATACATTGTTCGTGCACATCATATGAAAACAAATCTAGCATTAGTCACTACAAGTCAAATGAAAATGATAGTGAATGCTAGTGGGAAGTTTGCATTAATGGAAGTTAAATGTAAATCATTGGAAAGTGGTAATCTGGAACATAGAATTGAATTAATTAAAAGTGTTCCCGAGTATGGTGCTTTGTTACAGGGACCTGAAGGACTATCACTTACTAGAGATGTACAACATGAAATGCAGTTGCAACAAAGCATGCCTTTTTCAAATCTTGGCATGAATCGGATGATTATTCAAATTCTTCAAAATTATTGTGATGAACATCCTTAGGTTTTGGGTGAACAGTTGCAACACCTGCAGTGCATTAAATCTCCTTTTGAGACTTGTTTTTGTTATCTGTTGAAGTCACACATGGACTTTTCTTTCGGCACAAACGATGCGAGAGGTGGACATCATGATGCAAAGAAAACAGTGCAACAGATAGTGCAATAACAACAGGAGAAGAGCCGGGCAATTTGCAAAGCCGGGCATGAAAATCATCGTCCATTTGAAGTTAAAAATCAAGTTTGGTTGCAGATCACCAAGGGAAGATTGAAAGGTAAAAATCTCAATTTTGTTTATGATCATTTTGAGATCTTTGAAAAGAAGTGTAAAAATTCTTTCTGTTTGAGCTCATCTCCAATGAATACAGTTGTATATGCAAAGAATTTTAAATGGTATGAACCTCCTTTGGTCATGGACAAGGAGACTAATATGCAGATTCTAAGCAAGGCAGGATGTATGGAGATTGGAAAGGTGGGGAAGTTGTACCATCACTTACCTGCAGGGTGATCTAGGCTTTTGGAGGTCCAAAATCTCTCCAATGGGGAGGAATGATCCAGGGGGTCATTCGTCATAAAAATAATATCGATCCAAATCAAGGAGAAAATGGTACAATGGCAGTGAAGTGGAAATGCAATGGCCAGGTTTGGTACACCTCAAGATTTTACCACATTTAAAAAGGCTATTATACATGGTTTTATTAAAGCTATTGGTTATGGTTTTAAAAAAACATATGAAATCAAAGCTTAGATTTATACCGTGGTTCGACGCATAAAGGGACGAGTCACAACAAGTAGACTTAGCATATGTTTTTCAACCCATCCAATGTATAAGCTAAACATTCAACGGTTCAACGTTACATAACATAAAGTCAGTGCAATGTGTTATGTCACATGGTTGGTATAACATATAAATGGTAAAGTTTGGTAACATATAAATGAACCGTTGGCAACATATGTGTAACGCTTGGTTGGAACATGTGGCATAGTCATTGCACGGTGCACGGGTCAATGTTTAATCTCTTAACATTTGTGCATTGGGTGCGCGGTCGGTTGGTAACATCAAATGTGTAACGTTTGGGTGCGCAGTTTAGTCTGATGGTTATGTGCACCGTCAAGCGGTAACATCAAATGGTTATGTGACATGGTGCATGGTCAAGCGGAACGTTCTGGCGGTTATTGTGATGGTGCATGGTTAAGTTCATAACATTTGTTTTGGCAGATCACAGATATAGCGGAGTTCTAATGTGGTTCCATATAACATTTGGCTAATGATTATCCATTTGGCGGAGCTTTCCTTTGGCGGATATAACATTTGATTCTGTCTTGGCATATGTGTAACACTCTGGCAGAGAATATGAACAACCTATTGCAACATTTTGTGGATATGGAACGTCGTGGTAAACATAACGTTTGTGCAGCGATTTGGCGGGATATGTATGGTTCAGTTTTAGCATATGATTGTAACGATAATGAAAAAGATAACAGCTGTGATGATAAAACGAGTCGAACCCGTGGCTTATCCTCCCACTGTACGCTTAAATAGCACAATTCTAGCCACATTTGCAGGAGATTCAGCCTTGATTAGCATTCAGCGCATCATTTTTGTTGTGATGGAAATCCTGCGGGGATAGAACAAATGCAACAGAATCGGGTTTGAACATTCGACCTGCTACTTTATAAACAAGGGTTTTAGCCAATACACAAAGAGGGTTTTTTTTGCTGTAATTTTTCCAGATTGTTGTTGTATTAAAAGTCGATATTCTCTGTTATACTCTGGCTTCTTTGCCTTATGAAGACCAGTTTGTAACTTTCAAGAGAGGAGGTATTGAAGACTGTTGTACAACATTCTGTTTTACAGCTGCTGAAGTTAATTTTACGGTGACAGAGGACAGAGGGGAGTTCTGCTGTAAAATTTGTCCAGATGCTATTATTGTAAAAGTCGACTGTATCTCTGTTATTATTTGGCTTTTCTTTGCCTTAGAAGGCTAATTTGTAATTTTCCAGACATAAGGTCTTACAGGCTTTTGTTCAACATTCTGTTCTGCAATAGCTGTGAAATTGATTTGCAGAGTCCAGAACCATTTTGTACCATTTAAAAGATATTAATTGGATCGGTACCCATTGGAGAGGGACCCGGAGACGTAGCCCAGTGAAGGGGGTGAACTCTATTATCAATTTCTGTTTGTGACTCTCATTTTATTTTTTTGTTTCTCTTTCTTTGTTTCAGTTTGCTTATATTTCAGATTTCAGCATTCAGTTGACTGTTAATGTTATCTCATATATTCAAAAAACTATTAAACACATTCTTTTCAAACTTTTAATGCACTAAAGTTGAGATCCAACAAATCACTATACTAGCATGATCAAGAGTACCATCTACATAATCTCTAAGATGTACTAGCATGGTGTCAATGCACCATCTCTAAGCTTTACTCTAATTATCTAGATTGATGCCTCTACATGATATCACTATTCATATAGATGGAAATCACCTCCAACACTACTAGTTGGCACACCAACCTAGGAAACCCCTTCAACTACAGTTACTACAATGCCATGCAATAAATCACAATAGTGTCAATCAATAGTAGTATACAACTACTTTCTAGTTGTACACAACCACTCCTAGTAGCACACCACTACTAACAAGTGACACACAATCACTACTAGTGGATCACATCCATCATAGTAGCATACAACTACTATCCAGAGACATACAATCTCCATAGCAATGAAATCATATCATCTAATATCATCCTGCATAAAAAAATTCCATTAGCTGCATTACTTCTAAGTCATACTAGCATGATGTGAATGCATCATATCTAAGCTATACTGGCATGATATGGAGTATCATATACATCATCTCTAAGTTGTACTAGCATGACATATGTAGCATGATGCCAATGCATCATATCTAATTTGTATGCCATATCTAAGTTGTACTCGCATGATGTAGATCAATGCCTCATGGTGTCATCTCTAAGTTGTATGATCATATCTAAGTTTTACTAGCATGACATAGCTAGCATGATGCAATGCATCATATCTAAGCTATATGTCATATCTAAGTTGTACTAGCATGATCATATCTAACATGACACAAGCCATCTGCATCACCTCTAATTTGTATGGTCATCTCTAAGTTGTACTAGCATGAACATATCTACCATGATGTCAATATATCATATCTAATATGTATGTCCATCTCTAAGTTGTACTAGCATGGCCATATCTAGCATGATGCGTCTCACCAACATCATATCTAAGTTGTACTAGAATGATGTCAATACATCATATCTAAGTTGCATTTCCACCTCTAATTTGTACTAGCACAATGCACCTCAGGCCATTGTGTCATCCACAACTCCAACCATATGTATGATATCTAAGTTGTACTAGCATGATCATAAATATCATGATGCAAACATCATCTCTAAGTTGTATGACCATCTCTAAGTTGTACTATCATGATACATATATGCATCTCATTGAAAGTCCATGATGCCACATATCAACACTCCCTCCCAACCTAGGAAGTCATCTCCTCCCTCTCAACCAAGGGAGAAATCTCCACAAGTACCATCTTGTCTCTTAAGTATGAAAACTTTATTTTGGATAGAGGCTTCGTCAAAATATTAGTTGTCTTCTCATAAATGGAGATATACTAGAGAATCACTTCTCCCCTATGGAATTTATAATGAAGAAAGTAGTACTTGATCTCAATGTTCTTCGATCTATCATGTAACATTAGGTTCTCTAAGAGCTTCACACAACTCTGATTATCACAATATATCATAGTAAAATACAACACATGATCAAATAGTCCAGAAACCAATTTGTGAAGCCATACTGATTCTGTACAAGCATCACAAGATGCAATATACTATTCTTCTGCAGTGTTGAGTGCAACATACTTATGTTTCCTGCTATCCCATGATATCATAGCAGATCCCAAACTTAAACATACACCAGATGTACTCTTTCTGTCATATGCACTCCATGCCCAATCTGAAGCAGTAAATCCATGCAGTTGTAGATCATTGTTTAAGGCATATCTCAAACCATAGTTTAGTGTCCCACAAAGATATCTCAAAAATATTCTTTACAACTATCCAATGCTCATGTCTAGGTTCCACCTGGAATTGGCTCAATGTGTTCACAACAAATACATTAATGAGCCAATCAACTATCAGTACAGAGATGAGTCTATTGGATGAGATTCAGAGTCTCTCAACTTCCTCATATCAGTCACCATGGGAGTTTCCATTGTTTATTTTTCAATAAGAAAGGTTAAGCATGAATTTCATTCCAATTTTAGCATTTATCTTAACCATAAACAACAATTTTGCAGCAACCAAGATCACAAGAAGAAACACCATGCACAAGATCACAAGAAGTATCCTGGCAAACCCTTCTCAACAAGGGAAGAAAACCCAACCAAATCCTTTTCTATATTCTTCAAGAGAAATACCTTTACCACCAAGAAAACCTAACACACAAGAGGGTGCTTGCAAACCCTAGAAGACTAGTGCCCAAGAGAGGTGCACACTTTTCCCAAGAAGGTGTACTTGCTGAAATTTCCAAACACACAGAAAATATATGTTTCCTCAATGGGGAATATACCTTTACTTATACTAGATTGAACCTGACAACATAAGTTTCTATTGGTACAACATAGCTGACCTCACTAGCTCATAGTATACTTAATATTAACCAGATTAATTATCTTTTACATTAATTATTAATCACATTAAGGTGGGGCCGAATTGTACCCTTTATAATACAATTAGGGTTACAGGCAGGTCTGACTCTTGAACAATATAGAAAGGGACCTTATACACCCACTAGTGCTCATCCACTAGGGGCACATCCATAGGGATGTCCATATCTATGACTCACTGCATTACATAGAAGAACCATTTCTTCACTAGTGCTCAACCACTAGGATCACGTTCACCTGTGCTCGTCCACATGCACGTCCACTCAACATATCTTATTTCCCACTGCATTACACATGAGAGTCATCTAGAATTTCTCATCAACTTTCTACCCAGAGGAGGCTAATACATTGTCTTCATTTTTTTCTCATGACGATGCACCCAACACTTTGGGATTTCAAAAGTTCACCTTGTGCTTAGCCATAGGCATGTCCATTTTTGCAGATCTTCTTTCTCACTACGTTACACATGAGAATCATCTAGAGTTATTCTCAACTCTCTGTAAGGAGGAGGCCATCTCTATGTTCCAACTCTGTCTCAGATAGGAACCACACACCCCTCTCAGGGGTTCTCTCTTAGGTTTGTGTCCTGGAGAATGTCTCACATAGTTGCAATAATCAACACTCCCTGTCAGCTAGGGAGGCATTCTTCATCATGCCAAGTTTCATACATATGTACTTTAAAATTTGTATTGGATTTAGTCATCAACACTCCCTCTCAACTAGGAAGGTATTCCTCACCAAGATAATTTGCTGAAGATGTCTGCAATGTGCACATGTGTAGGAAGGTACTGCATGTGTACTATTCTCCTCTGCATCATATCTATGATATAATGATATTTCATCTCAACGTGTTTCGATCCATCAAGAAACACTAGGTTCTCAAAGAGATTTACACACGACTCTTCTTATCATCATAGAATCCATCTCATGATCAAGTAAATCTGTCAGAAGTTTGTGAATCTACACTGCTTCGCACACTCAATGATACATACTCTGCTTCTGTGGCTTTCAAGACCACAAAGATTTGTTTCTTGCTGCACTAGGAAACCATGAAAACCTTCATGGAAAAACAACAACCGAATGCTCTCTTCCAGTCAATTGTACTCTCTGCTCAATCTGTATCGATGTATCCTGCAAACTCAAGTCCACACTGGAGGCATATCTCAAGCCATATCCAACGGTGCCTTGTATATATCCCAATACATGCTTTACTACTATCCAGTGAGTCTTTCTTGGCTGACTCATGGATTGACTAAGAACATTCAATGCATAGAATGAATCTGGTATGGTGTTATCTAGATACATCAATGATCCAATCAGTTGTGGATCAATCTTGTCTGAATCATCATCATTCATTTTATTCAAATCCATCATGGTGGTTTTGCATTCTTTCATATTGAAATTCTTTAATAGTCCAACTGTATGTTTTCCTTGACTCAGGAAAAATCTCATCGTTCCTCTATCATACTTCTTGTCTCAAGAAGTGGTGTATCATATTTATATCACTTATCTCGGAATTAGAAGTCAGAGATTACTTGTATCCAACAACAAGTCTTTCTGAATATTCATCAAAATCAGGCTCTCGTCACCAACACTCTAATAACATAGGTTTGGATCAACAACACTCTTGCTAAAACCCAAGCTCATCAAGAATCCATCCATCTGATATAGTTTCCAACTCATGGATGCTAGTACGGATGGAAGTGTATCGGTCTTATTGGATCAAGTGTCTCATCATAGATAACTCCCTATGTTTGTGAGAGTCTTTTGGCTATTGATCTTGCTTTGTATTTCTCGACACTTCCATCAACTGCATGCTTGATCTTATAGATCCACTTGGAAGTCAACATAGACTTATGTTCTGGTCTCTAAACAATATCTTATACATCATTATTTAAGATATACTGGTATTCTTCTGTTATGGCATCTTTCCATACATGTTCTCTTGTTGCTTCTCCAAGACAAGGAGGCTCAGAATCAATGAAGTGGCTCATGACTGAAGGATATCTCGAAAATATCTTTTTCTTTCTCGGGATGTTCCTTGAGAGGCTTATATGTTTCTTTGCCTCCTGCAGAGGAAGCTTAGGAAGGCCTTTTATGCCCTACTGCAATATCTTTGGACATATCAACTGGAGCAACTAGATTATCTGGAATAATGTTTGTCTCCCTCTGAACTGCTTAAGGGGGAGAAGGTATTGTTTCACTGTCAATCTCCATATGAGATTCTATGGATCCTTGAAAGGCTATCTCTTCTTCAAGGAAAACATCTCGGTTTGTCTTAATCTATTTCTGACTAGGGATGTCGATCTGGAATGTCTTCAAAGATTCATTGTTATCCCATAAATGTATCCTTTCTCCCTGAAGCGTATAGTTTGGACTTC
This sequence comes from Picea engelmannii, assembly GCA_009831015.1. Taxonomy (NCBI): domain Eukaryota; kingdom Viridiplantae; phylum Streptophyta; class Pinopsida; order Pinales; family Pinaceae; genus Picea; species Picea engelmannii. The sequence continues at coordinate 2,255,701 of ML776941.1, forward strand.
TTTTCCTTGGGTACATGAAAATACATTGGGCACCCAAATATCCTGAAGTGTTCAATATTAGTCTTCACTCAGGTGAAGGGTTCTTCGAGAGTTATGTTTTTCAAAATCTGATGACGACTCTTGTTCTGAACATATACTGTGTCATGCATGCTTCTGCCCATAGAATCATAGAAGAATTCTGATCATGCATTATTGCATTGGCTTCCTCAATGATGGTTTTATTCTTCCTTTTTCTCAAACAGTTTTGACTCCCTGTGAGTCAAGTGACTCCCTCTAAGGGATAAACATCGTACTTTGTTGTTAACCTATTTGGAACACGAAAACAAGAAAAACAACAACACAAGAATATCTCCTAAAGGAGAATATTGAGTACATCTCTAGAATCAAAACAATTTAAGGAATTTTGTCACAGATACAACACCTACTTGTAATGTAGAAAACTTTAGAAATATAGGTTAGAGGAATGAAAATTACAACAATCAAACCTGGAGTCTTCACTTCTAGTGTGCTGTTCCTCTGAATGCACCGAGATCCCTCTTGATCCATGACTTCAGCAAAAGGTTCCTTCCTCCTGTAATTTCCCTCATGACAATGATAAAAATAATACTTGAGGGTGCTGATATGATTTCTCCATTGGAACTTGGTTGATCTTTGTCCTCTGATATCTTCATGAATAAGGTAGTCACAATGCCACCTTTTGTCATCTTGTTATTTTGAAGTTGGCCCTTCAATGTAAGAGCTTGCGTAGATGATTGGTTTCCTTGTTTTTCCATCACGTTCCTTCCATTCATCAATAACTATCTCTGGTAAACCTTTTTGTATCACCCAAAATAGTTTTTCCTCTGAAGTCTTGTCTTCCAAGAACTTGAAGTTTCTTGATCCATCAATCTTATCTTCCATCATTGTTTTGTTCATCATATTTTTAGATTCATCCCAAGCCCTTGTTAACTGGGCTAGAAAATCTAATGGCTAGACTAGGCTAGCAACCTTAGGTTTTATTGGGATTATGACTGCCAACAATAATCCTTTAAATTCAGAAGAACACATGTAATCTTGAAGGCTTTTTCAAAGAGATGCAAAAAGCCTAAAAACATAAATCTGTAGAAAATTAAGAAACCCTAGGGACAAATTTTCAAAATGCTCAAAATTTCACTTTGAGAGTCTTTGGAGGTGCATTGGAGAAGGTCGTACTCTCCTATACCAAAATTGGCCTCAATGTCCAAGTTTTAGGGGCTTAAACACCCAAAAGAAGAGGTTCATACGGATTTTCTGGAAACCCTAGGAGGGTTGTATGGCTCTGCACAAGAACAGGGATGACTGGTAAAATATTGTAGCTTGTGCAATGGGTTCTTCAAGACCTATGCTCTGATACCATGTTGATTTTTCAATAAGAAAGTTTAAGCATGAAGTTCATTCCAATTTTAACATTTATCTTAACCAAAAACAATAATGTTGCAGCAACCAAGATCACAAGAAGAAACACCATGCACAAGAACAAAAGAAGTATCTTGGGAAACCCTTCTCAACAAGGGAATAAAACCCATCCAAATCGTTTGCTATATTCTTCAAGAGAAATACCTTCACCACCAAGAAAACATATCACACAAGAGGTTGCTTGCAAACTGTGGAAGACTACTGCCCAAGAGAGGTGCACACTTTTCCCAAGAAGGTGTACTTGCTGAAATTTCCAAACACACAGAAAATATATGTTTCCTCAATGGGGAATTTAGATTTACTTATACTAGACTAAACCTATCAACATAAGTGTCTATTGGAACAATAGGTCCGACCTCACTAGCTCACAATATAATTAATATTAATCAAATTAATTATCTTTTACATTAATTATTAATCACATTAAGGTGGGGCCAGCCTGTAACCTTTACATTACAATTATGGCTACAGGAAGGTATGAATCTTGAACAATATAACAAGGGATATTATACACCCACTAGTGCTCATCCACTAGGGGCACATCCATAGGGATGTCCATATCTCTGGCTCACTACATTACATAGAAGAACCACTTATTCACTAGTGCTCAACCACTAGGATCACGTTCACCTGTGCTCGTCCACATGCACACCCACTCAACAGATCTTCTTTCCCACTGAATTACACAAGAGAGTCATCTGGATTTTCTCATCATCTCTTTGCTTAGAGCAGGATAATAAATCATCTTCATTTTTGTCTCAGGACGATCCACCCAACACTTTGGGATTTCACACGTTCACCTTGTGATCAGCCATAGGAACGCCCAACTCTGTAGATCTCCTTTCTCACTGTGTTACATAGGATAATCATTTGGATTTATTCTCAACTCTCTGTAAGGAGGAGGCCATCTCTACATTCCAAATCTGTCTGAGATAGGAACCACACACCCCTCTCATTGGCTCTCTCTCAGGTTTTTGTCCTGGAGAATGTCTCACATAGCCGCAATCATCAACAACCATGGATTTTCAATCCATCATCCCAAACTTATGAGAATATTTACAACATAATTATGTTTCCATAGGAATATTTCACCACACTTCTGCTATACTTCCAGTCCTGAATAATAATGCATGATACCAATATCCTTCATATCTAATTTAGAGGCTAACTCCCTCTTACACTGAATAATGAGAGGCTCTGCACCAAGCTCTTAGATCTTGCTTGAGTCCATATGATGCAGTGCTGACACGACCACCACCTCGTTCTCCTACTCACAGGATCGATCAATCATTTCATGAGCCGAAGCAGCTCTTCCGATTCCCTGCCGGAATCTATGTTAAAAACCCAATCCACAGGTCCTTAATTTCCCCACGGTCTTCTCCACTCCGACCACTGCCTCTTCCTCAATAGGAAAGATATACTTTCGGGTTTCGGGGTTTCCTGATCCCCGATGTCACGAGAACCACTATCCTCTTGAATCCTCGATCTCCGATGAGCCAATTCGCCGATACATGCCTTTACGTGTTAGCCCTCCTGGCTAAACTCCTGACCCACACGAGCAGTTCTCATAAGACCACAGCCTTACCTCCTGTCAGGGTTTCGGACTTTTAATTTCCGAAATGTATGGATATTTTGTCCTCAGGATCCGTGAAACTATGAATCCCGATTTCCCGATGTGATTTCCCTATTAGGACCTTTCCCGAAGGCTTCGATTGTTGCCACGCGTCCCCTCAAGATGGATGGTCCTGATCGCTTCTCGCGATTTCACGACTTTTGATGCTCCAGAAGTCTTGCCCTCAGGATTCGTGAAATTCCGAACCCCGATGCACCGATTTGACTTTTCTATTGGGACCTTCCCCAATAATCTGGATCTCCGTCACGTGTCCCAACTGACGGACGACCCTGATCCAATATCGCGTTTTCAGAGTTTTCAATGCTCCGATGACATAAATTCTCTGTCGTCTCAAAACCCCGGTAGCCGAAGTACTGATGGGTCACTCAATATCTACCACGTGTCTCCCCAAACGGATGGCTCAGATCGATTCCGGGATTTTTCCGATGGAAATCCCCGATCTCCTGTCCTCAAGACTCCCGATATCCCGATCGCTGAAGTCCCGATATCCCGACGCTTGTTTTGGGATTTCACCCTCTAGTTCACGAAGCTTAAACCTCGTGCAACTCCTATCAGATCTGACAGCTGACGGGTGATTTTCTCAAGATATGACGGTTCAGATCCGTCCTTCTTGTGCGCTTGCTCCAGAGGCTAAACTCCGCACGTCTTCACCCGATCCAATGGCTGACGGATATCTGAGTGAGATCCAACGACTGACGATCTCTTCTTCTATGTGCTCGCTCTAATGCTCCCTGGACGTGAAAACATTCCAACGGTCCAGATCTCTTCGTCTTATCCAACTGTCGATATTGCTCCTCCCGAGCTTGCACACTTTCTTCCCATCCTTGGGAGAATTTTCCAAAACTCAAAGGCCTCGACCTTTGTCTATTTTATTCTGCGAGCTCTCGACTTTAAGCCTCGCCTGCGTTCTCCATGACACTGTTCCTCCTGAGCTTGGAGAACTCTGAACTTGTTAGAGGGTTCTGAAGCTTCTACACTCCTTGCAGTTACGACTCTGTGCCTGAAAGCACTCGCCCTCATGAAATTATTATTCTTCTGAACCCTTAAAGGATTCTTCAACTTCTGCGCCCCTACAGAGTATTCTCATGCACACACAGTGTTGTCTCTCCTGAGCTTCTCAAACACTCAGACCCCTAAGGGATTTTATCCTTCTTTCTTCTCCCATAGATGGAGAATACTTGGATGCCCTCTTGGCTACCCTCTACCTCAAGCAACTTCTTAATGAGTTTGCAGGGTGTTCAACAACCCTGTGAAGATCCCTCAGTTGACTCTTCCTCTAAATTCCAGAACTCAAAGAGTTCTCTTTTCTTTTGTCTGCACACTTACTCAATGCCCTCCTGACAGAGTATCTTTTCACAGGGCGTCCAACAGTTCTGTCCTCTGTACACTCCTTGCACTTGCTCAATGCCCACTTGACAGAACTCCTCAGAATCCTTAGTGATTATGTTTCTTCTTGAACTCACATCAGAGTTCTTTTCAATGCACCTTCGTGCATATGCTCAATGCCCACCTGACAGAGCTTCACAGAACTCACAGAGGTTCTGTCTGCAACTGTGTCTCTCATACATAGCCTTGCCTCCTGAGGTATTCAACAACCTCATAGGTCTTTTCCTGAGTTGTTGATTTTAGTTCTTGTGCCCACCAGGCACGTCTATGTCTGAATCCGTAGAGTTCAGAAGTGCCTCAGTGCACTGGTATCCAGAGACTGCAGTACTCTATCACGCCCTCCTGGCATGAAACCACAAAGAACCTCAAGCCTAAAAATCAAACACACTCCTGCAAATGCAAACCTATAGCATACATCTACAACATATAAAGAACACTCACAGAAATCCACACAACACAGAAATACATGCAGGAAAAACTGCTTCTGTTTATATTAAATGGAAAATGCATGTTTTTACAAGGTGTTCCTGAGCACGGCCTGTAACAAGGTCTTGGCTCCTTGTCTTCTGCTCTCTACTCGCAGATTCATCTCTTGACTAACTACCAAAGAGATACAATTGATCTTTTTACATCAGGAGGCTCTTTGAGCACTTCCCTCCAGATCTACCTACCCTATTCAATTACATTGAATGGGCTGTCTAGTCCGCTATCCGAATCTAGATCTCAGCCTTACAAACATTAAAGGCCTTCTTATCTACAGCGTGCGCAAAGTCACGGCTTCATAGCTCAACAACTTAAACATTTAATTACATTCAATTCTAAATCAAAATGAGACAACGCCTCTCTTCAGCTTTGAATGCGTGCGCTCAACGTGGCTGGCTGGCTGGTTGGCTGACATGGAGAGATGCTCCTACATCACCATACAAGTCCTTCTTCATACACGGGTTTCTCTCGGGTGTACCCTGAAACCTTGATTTTCTCTATGTATACTCCATTGAGCAAAGAATTCTTTACATCCATCTGATGTAAATTCCAACCCATGGATTCTATAAGAGATTTGATGGCTCTAATGGAGGTGTATCAGGAATCTAGAGAAAATCTCTCATCATAGTCTTATCCCTCCTTCTAGGAGAACCATATTTCCTTTTATTCATTGATACTCCCATCTACTGCATGATTATCTTGTTAACTAATTTACAAACTTCTCTTCAGGTCTAGGTATGATTTTCCATACATCATTTTTCATGATGGATTGATATTCTTTCATCACAACTTCCTTTAGAATTGGTACTTGGTGAGATCACCTATCTCACAACTTGATGGAGTCATATGCTCCATGTTTGCAACTGTCACTCTAGCTCCTTCTCATAGCTATCACCTATGACCTGCTTGGAACAAGAAAAAAAAGAGAAAAAGTATTTCCAATAAATGTTTCATAAGAACATATCTATGGTAACAAAGATCATATAATTACAAATGTGACCTTCTCGAGAACAAGAAATATCTCCTAGAAGAGATGTTAGTTCATTTTGCAAAAAAGTGTAATAAGCATATATATCAATTGTACTTACATGCAACCAAGTATACCTAGCAGTAATATAACCTTTCAAAAATTGTTGTCACAACTCAACTATCAAACTTTATATGTGTAAATATTAACAATTTGATCAATCAAACCTGGAACCTAGAGCCTCAACTGCTTTTTCCTCTGAATGTATTGAATCCAATATCATTGCTTAGACAAGGTCTCTTGTACATTCCCTACAAAATACACTCATGATTTTACTGGATGATATAGCATGAAAATCATATACAAGTGCATACCTTCGAAATTTGCAGCATTGTTCAACTTGTCGTCTAATTTGAAGCTAGACACCATCTTGACAAGAAGAGGTTCGAAATTGAATAAAAAAATTCAATTATTAGAAAAAGCTAGAAACTCTGAAATTTCAACTTTGACCATAAATTAAATTTTGACCAAAAGTCAACCTTTGAATTTGACTAGTCAACCTTTGAATTTGACCAGTCAACCTTTGACTTTGAACAAAAAATCAAACTGAACGTTTTTTCTTGTTGAGAGTAACAATAGGTGTGCTAGGCTAAGGCATGCTAGAATTCCCAGGAATTATGCCAAACTTATCACTTGAAGTGCCCAGAAGGTTAGTTTAGGGTTTGTTGCAACTGCACAATCAAAAACCCTGGTTGTAGCTACTACTAGTGCCACAACGAGCTTAACAAAGAAATTCCACACTACCTTCCAGTGGTTATACTGTCTTGAAGGTGGTATCGGCCCATAACCTGTTAAAATATTTGATGTGCTCATTTTACCATAGATAATATCACTATTGTCACCCAAGCATAGGCATGCAACCACCCTCGATCACCACAACCTTTTCTAGATAGAATGATTCCAGAAGCCGCACTAGAACCAATAGATAACCAAGAGAGCGCATATTTCTCCAAAGATATCTCACCAAACAGAAAGTCCCAAATTAACATAACAAGAAAAATACTCAGCTGCAACAATTGTAATTGCAATTGAACTTACCAAGAATACAACCAAGAAATATCACAAATAACACCACCAAGAGATACTAGAAGGTAGGATGCACATCTTAGGATAGATATCTTTAGAGAGAGAGAGATACCAAGAACCATCCCATAAGATCCACCTTCCATCCTTGTAGCTACAACTCCAAACTTGTCTTATCCTTGACTGAGAGAGAAAGTGAAGTGAGTGTGTACAAATGAGCTAGATCATCTCCTATCTATAGTTGTTCTTGTCACTTGTCTGGGCCAAATTCTCCTTTTAGAATCTAATACTTTAATATTAATTATTTTCACTGAGCTGAATTGTCTTCTAGGGTTTCTACACATATGTTTAGGGTTTCTCTTACTTCTGAAATATTCTATTCTAGCCAAAGGTTACACATGGAGGTTAATACCTCCCAAAAATACCATAATATCAACAATGGAAAGGAAAGGCATGGATAGGCATGGCATGCCAAGGCAAGGCATGGCATGGCATGGAATGACAAGGCAAGGCATAGCTTGGCAAGGCATGTCTTGGCAAGGAAAGGCATGGCATGACAATAAAAGGCATGGCATGGAAATGCAAGGAAATGAAATGCATGCCATGGCAAGGAAAGGCATTTGATGGCATGGCATGACATGGAAAGGCATTTGATGGCATGACATGGCATGGAAAGGAAAGGCATGGAATGGAAAGGAAAGACATGGAAAGGAAGGGCATGGCATGGCATGAAATCACAAGCCAAGGAAATGCAAGGCATGGCAAGGAAAGGCATGGCATGGAAAGTCAAGGCAAGGTAAGGGAACACCAGCCAAGGAAAAGGCAAGGCAAGGCTAGGAAAGAAAGGCAAGGTAAGGAAAGGCTAGGAATTGATCACATACTTTGTTTTGGATGCCCCGTCCACTTGGTATCTTTCACATTCATACATGGAGTTGACTACCTTGGAATTCACACATGTGGAGTGGTTGTGTGCATGCACATTCTTGGAGGGAATATTCCATGTGGACACTTGGAATTTGAATTAGCCTGATGCCTATTTTTGGTGGCGTGTCCCCTTCATGAGCATCATTTAGTGCATACTACTACTATTTTTGCTTGAGGGAGAATTGCTTTGGAGAGGATAATGTCCACATGTTGTAACATGGTTAACCAAGGATTGAGGAGAGATCTAACTAATTCATTATTATAATATTTATTTGACTTGTCATGGAGTTAGTTAGAAAAAAATAATATTTTATTGTATAAGAGAAGAGACTCACTCTATAAAGAAGAGTTCTCTCTCTTCATTGTAAAGGGTGGATAATTTGGGTATTTAGGATTTCTCCTCTTGGGCTACATTGTAAAACATTTTGGAAATATTAATGGAGAATTTGAGGTATATTTTCATTTGATGTGAGGCTTTATTGTGTACTCATATTTTATGTGTTGATTTTGTATTAAGAAACCATTATAACATGTTGTGATTTCCATTATAATGAACCATGCTTCATTTTGGATAGAGTAATGTGAGGTTTCAACTCTCTTATTTCTATTTTGATTATGTTATCCTACATGATTCTTATTATTGGTTCCTGGATTCTTAACTAGGATGAAACTTCAATCTTTTGTCAAATTTATGTCCTTGAGAACCTTTAATTGTGTATGGATTTAGCACTTAGCAATATTTTCCACCATAAATGATTAGTTAATGCATAACACACGTATTTATAATCACTTTATAAACAATGAACTATTCTTACTTACATAGACTTCCTTCACACTTTAAAAAGTAATTAATCAAATTAAATAAATCCATACATTCACACACATAAAATTCATAATATATATATTCACACACATAAACAAGGAATGCGTGAATATATATATATATATATATATATCCATACATTCACACACATAAAGAAGGAATGTGTGTGTGTTCCTAGGAATGCACATGCTTTCTTAAGAACGTGCACACGCTCCTGGCAATGTGCCTATGTGGCATGTTGAGTGGAGGTTCAAGATTTTGTAAACCTCTAACATCAGGAACACATATGTGTTCCATGGAATGACCACACGTTCCTACATGTGTGCATTCCTTCTAACCCCCTTGCCATTTTTTTTGTCCACCAACTTTGTGCACACACCCTTAATCATAACCTTTGTACTATCATTGTCTACTGAGATACCTATTATACAGAATAAATCCTTATTAATTCTTTGTTCCTTGTCAATATCATGGGGACCCCTTTCCATACTAACAATATCATTCATGTAAATAAGAAGGACAATGAATATTCTAGCTAAAGTAGTGCCAACACAACCCACTTCTTCCAAACATTCCTCTAACTTGTCAATCTAAATGCCAAAAGGTGTAGGGGTGGTGGAAAACCTTGTTTAAAACATACACTACAATTTTATTCTCCTGATCAACCATTATTGTCCCTAAACATAGTAGGAACATTCTCTTATAACCTTATTTTAGTATCTCCAACTCAAAAAAACCTTCAACTCTTCTATTTATTCCAAAGGTTATTTTTAGGCATTGTGTAAAAAGATTTCATAAATAAAATGCAGGATCATAGGAGATTAATTTTATTATTTTGGAACTCCTTTGCAATCATCCTAAGCATAACTATGTAGGTGGTCCATAGTTGAATGATAGCTTCTAAAACTGGCCTAATCTTTATCCCTTTTCCCATGACTTTCTAACCATATGATAATCTTATTTTCCAAAATAATTCCATATAAATTGGATAAAAGAGGGCCAATCATAATGGTCCTATAATTTGAGGGCATGTTTTTAGCCATTCTTTTAAAATAAAAACATTAAATATTTGTGCCCATGCCTTAGAGAATCTTTTTTCGACTACCAAATTGAAACCATTGTGAATGTGAGGGATAAAGATAGGTCCTCGAGTCATTATATTTTTTTCTTGATAGCCATCTATGTTTGTAGCTTTCCCTTTTGAAAATCCTTTAACCCAAAACTCCATGTCTTCTAAAGTAAAACACTATTTCTCTGTAATAAGGGTTTGAATGTGTTTCATGACATTAAGGGACTCATAAGTATTCTTAAGTTATGCATTCGTACCTTAAAAAAACTTCATATTATCTTCTTTAATTTATCAAAAAAGAATTTAGAAAGAGTAAAATATATTCTTACTTTCTTTTTATATAATATTTTTTTCTTCTTCTTATAATTAGGAATTTGTAACTATTCATCTATTTTCTTTGAAAGAGTCATCAAAGACTTCCATGATGGCATTTCTAGAAATTTATACTCTTCATCAAATGGTTGTCCATTTGATTTTACCCTTTACTCGAAACATCAGATAAAGCTTGTTTACAAAAGTTGAAAGCCTTATTGTTATTACTTACTCAGAGATTTAATTCATTTTTTAAATCCTTGATAAAAATATAAGCTTTATTTTGTTAAACATCACACAATATTCATTATCATAATTTCCATCTAGGGTATTCTTATGCACAAAATGTTTACGACTAGGGGTCTATGGTTCAAGTTTGGAGATGGTCATTTAAGATTTCAAAATTAGCTATTTGGTTGTATACATAGATCTCATATATAAAATAATCTATCACCCTATTTCCAAACCCATGAATGAAACTCATTTGGTTATAATTCAACTATTTTTTTTAACCATAAAAAATTACAAGGTCTTGAGAATGCAAAGCTTGATTAGATCGAAACTAAACAAATTTTCACCTAAATATTAAGAGCTTCTTTTGTATCTATGAGCTAAAGGAGTTCCTCATTAAAGCATATTGGGTTGGGGTTGGAGACATTCCTTATGATTATAGTTTGGTTACTTGTAATTATATCCTTAAGCTCAACTAATAAGTGGATATTACCTTCATTTTTACATATAGAAATATCATGCTCTAAGTCATTGCATGGGCAATTCTTATCTAAATTGTTTTTCTTGTAAAAAGTACAATTTATAGATGCAATAAAATTGATTGTTATATATATATATTTTAATCATTGGTGTATGAAATATACATCCATATGTATTGATTTAAAGGATATTGCATGTATGTACCCTCATATAAGGGGAAATATTTTTCCTTATGTAACAAACTATGCTTCTCGAGACTCATAGAATGACTTGTTTGATATTGGCCACATGAAAAATCCTTCAATGTCAAGGATTGTATATTCTTTATGTTCCCAATTTTCAATAAGAAATATAATATCAATTTCACTTGGGATCCAAATTAATGTTTAATCCATGACCATTCCGTGAGAGGTATTTATCTCTAATATTTGTTTTTCTATTTCTAACTATTTTCCATCCTTCCTTCTTGCCTTGCTTTACCTTTTCAACTTCCTTCCTTAACACAACTTGTTTTGTTGGAATGAGATCCTCATTTGGAAATAATTATGACCCTTCTAGACTTGAAATTTTACTAAGCATGTCATATTAATGGTTAATAGATCTTACCTTAGCAAGTATTAGTGTATCGTTATGTTCAATTATTTTTCCCAACCTGTTTGCTTCTATGAGATATGTTATTTCAATTTGTTTTGTAGTTCTTCCTTGAGTACTTCTAGCATGTCTTCTTCTCCCTCTTCTTTTAAATAAAAAAATATAAAATTTAAAGATCTTTGGTTACATAGTCTGATAATTCAATTAGATTATTTATTTCTCTTTAGTGGGTTTGACATCCAATTTACCTTATAAACTATTGAAATGAAAGCTCTATTATTATTTATGTATTCTTATAACAATTTGATATTTTCCTCAAAAAATTCTCAATTGCTCCTTCACAAGTTAGTTGTTCGATTACTTGATTTTATGAATCTTATCTTCAAATGATGTGAATTTATAATTAAACAAAACCTCTAACTCTACTCCAAGTTTAACTCCACGTATAATGCTATTTTGCTACGTTCTCCCCTTGATAGCCTTTGGTATATGTATTGTATTGTTAATATCAGAATAAATAAACAAAAAATAAAAGAATGATAATATGACTAAGAGATAAAAGAATGATAATATGACTAAAAGAAGGAACTTGTGCATTTTGGTTTAGGATTTGGTCTCCGTTCATTATTGTTGTTTTGCAGCATCTTTGATCAAGATTATAGAATCTTGACATTCATGGTAGGGCATGAACTGAACTATTATTTACATCTAGTTAGATATAAAGAAAAGGGCATGGTATATAAATCCGTGCTCGAAGCATTCAGTTCGCCTTTTATATTGCAATCGGCTCTGTTAAAAATAGATTTCTGCCCTACAAATAGCTAGATTTGTGTTGCCTTTAAATTTGTTTCCACACATAGCTTGATTCGCCACACAATATATCTGATGTTCGTATTGTGTGAAGGGAGAAAGCGGTAATAGATGCAATATTCTCAAGGAGGGTCTCCCGCTTTGAATTTTAATATTAGATATGGGTTCATTACTATATCAGATTCAATTAATATTTGGATTTTTTTTAACAAAGAAAAGAAAGAAATTATTTGGATTTCTTTAAAATGTTATTTTTATGTTTGAAAAATATTAAGATAAGCTTTCCAAGATCACTAAAGTTTTGATAACTTAGAAGGTTACAAGGTCCGTATTATGACAAAAATTTGGAAATTAGGATCTAACTTGGGTATAAGGGTATTCTAGGAGAAAATGCTTCCCATCTTCAACCTTCTTTGTGTCACAAAGATGGTAGATTCTTTTTTGCCCTTTTTTGGAGGATTGTTCAAATCTCACTATCAATATTGATTCTCTTCTTTACACTAGTTAAAACAGAGAGAAACTTTTAATTTTTAAGAATATGGTTAGCCACCTCCTTATAATATCTTAATTTTCTTTTATATATAAAAAATAATATCACATTCATAGCTAACATTGAACACTTATTTTAATAATTTTACTTGATTATATATATATATATATATATATATATATATATATATATATATATATGCTTTTCATAATAAATAAATTATATATGTATGTATAATATTTTTCATTATGCATAAGGATTTAATGTATTATTTTGGAAAAAAATTCATATTGGTTAAACAAATATAAACTATTAATATTTTTTTTTGTTTAAGTAAAAAAGGCGAATCCTGTTATATTAAACCTTCAGAAAAAGAAATACACTTGACATACAGGTGCCAGCTGTCCTGCCTATGTACAAAACTAGGACAGCTGGCCTGTCCACAGTAGCATGCAAAATCAAACACCATGTTTTGCCACCCTGCCCGAAGGAAACCAGGGTGCATATCCATCTTCAGCAGCAGTTTAGTAAAGCCTGTTCTAACGCTAACTAAGATAGTAACTAAATAGCTACAGCTCTGATAAACAACAAAAGAAAAGGAGTTGGAGACCATAAGAAACAAAATAACCTATTCGCCGGAGTCCTCGCAGCCTTCCTTCGCCTTGCCGCCGTTGACATGAATGACATAGGGCTGAACATAGGTGGGACATTGTCGTCGAGGTGTGGCCCTGGAGTAGGCTGCGTAAAGCATGTCTAAGCATTGGCTAACACGGACGGCTCTGAAAATTTGATCATCCACCAGGCTGCGTACCTCAAAGATCAGGTTCAGGTGCTCCGGATGTAGGAATGGTGGCGATGGCGGCGACTTTGTTTCAGCCTCCATTTCTTGGTGACCCTGCGTCTTCCTCTGCGGCGGCAAATCGACGTTGCATTCTGGCAACTCCTCCTCAACTAGCAAGTGGTGAACTCTGCATTCGGAGCGTCGCTGGGGACGCGAGTCTCTTTCAAACTGGGTGGTGGTGCTGCTTCTCCAATGCATGCTGGGGGGTCCCAATTATCCGGGACGATAAACATTCGGCTCTCAGAGAAGTCCGGTGGGAGCTCCATGGACGGGTCTTCTTCGATGTAAGTTCGGGGGGGCGAACTTGTTGCTATGGCTTCACCACATCGTTTTCTCTTGGCTAGGAGCAGAGCTCTTTCGAAACGCTTGTGCCTTTTCCTTCTTGAATCAGCCGCGTACCAGCCGGCTCCTCTGTGGGGTCTCCCCCTTGCTCGCAGCATGGTGAGAGTGAGGGCTAGGGCCAGGATGCCTCCTGCGCTTCGGTTCTTGCTCTACTCGACGAGCTTCAACTGCATTCTGAGAGATCCGGTAAGACGGATAATGACATAAACTATGGCTGCAACCATTAAAGCCGAGAGCTTAATGCTCTGGCTAGCCGACCTATGCTCACGCGTGAGAGGCCCCATTGATAACCGGAGGCCGATGGAGGTGAGAGCCTTCATAAATGGCTATGGTGTGAGGTGAGAGCCACCATAAATGGCCTCTCCCTTCGCGCCTTGACGTGCCCTTCCTTTCTGCGTGGCACCCCATCTGGGGATATAAATTATTAATATTAATAAAATAGAAAATTAATAATTAAATTTGATGAAATAGCAAATAAAAATATAAAATCCATTTATTTAAAATAAAAAAATTCAAATTCAAATTTATAGATTTTTATAATTAGTTTTAGTGTGTTTGACTTTTCTTATAAATTGTTTAAAAGATTTAAAAACTATTTTATACTCCATCCATCCATTATTAGGGATATATAAAATTGAAATAATAAAAATGCTAAGGTAAAGATTCAATAGTATAAGTAAATAAGACATTATAAAATAATAAAGAATTAAAAATAAAATAATGAAATAAAAGTAATAATCTAAAAACCATTATAAATTAATAAAAAGTAATTTATGTCTAAATGAAAATTAAAAAATAAGAAACACATCTAAGTTTCAACATGAAATTCTAAATATATGGAAAAAATAAAAATGTAAAATAAAATAAAAATAAAATGTTTTAAAGTTCAAAGAAGGAAAAAATAATGATAGTAAAAGAAAAAAAAATAACCATCAAATTATTAAAATGTTTTTCATTTTCCAAAAACAACTCACTTGAAAATACAATTGTCCTTATTATTAAGCAAATAAAAAAGAATACAAAATGAATATGAAAAGACAATATACAATTAAATTATATAATGCTTTAAGTTTACAATGATCTTTTTACTCTTTTTCCTTTGTAAATGTGAAATATTTAATGATTATTTTCAATATAATAATGTATTTTAAAAAGTAACTTTAGAAAAAAAATGGTAAAATATTATATATTATTTAATTTTTTAATATAAATCATTTTTATTAAAAAAAATATGTATATTTGTTTTAAATAATTAAAGTTTTACTTAAATTGATTTTGTTTATATATATATATATCTTAATGTTTTTCAAATATGTTAATATTTTAAAGAAATCTTTTTTAAATGTTAAATAAACTAATTTTATTTTCAATTAAAGTTAATCATCCTCACTATCATGAAAATTATGTTATTAGACAGTCTAAAATATTAAAAAAAATACTTATTTTTAAATATTACTTTATTTAATTATTAATAATAATTGACCAAAAACATTTTAAAACAATTTGATCACTAAATTAATACTTATTTGTTTAAATGTTTTTACTCATAAAATTATTTACATATTAATAAAAAAATAAGAGTTATAACTTTTTGAATAATTGGAAAGAGTAGTTAGTACTTTACTTTACTAGCCATAATTGTATCATTAGTAAGTCCTTTCATTTTAGTCAGCTCAATAAATCATTTCAGGTGTTTGTCTTTTGACTCTAATCAATCAATCTTTTCAATGTAAATGTATTTTAAATTCTGTATAAATATTAAGAGGAATTAATTTAATTTTTTTATATTAAATAATAATAAAAAATTAAACATCATTTTTTTTAATACTTAATAAATAAAAAATTAAAACAAATTTATAATTATCTTTAACATAAATTTATTGACAATTTGGTTCATTGAAAAAAACAGCATATTTAACCAGCATTATGACATTCCAAAAAGGAAAATAAATGATTTAGAAGTCACCCGGGTGGGTAGAACACTTGTATTTTTTTCAATGACATGACAAGGCCTTGCGAATGTGTATTAGGGTTTCGTTCAGATATGAAGTTATTTCGTTGAGATATGAGAAATAATTTTATGAAGAAATGGGAAGCCACGAAGAATTAACATTGGAATTAATAAAAAAATTTATATCTATAATATTTTTGTTAAATAATTTTTGAATAATTATTATTAATTTTTAGAATGGTTTTATATTAGTAAAGAGAAATCTTTTATGATAATATATAAATTTTAATATGGATGTTGTTTAAATGATTTTTTTCATTGGAACGAGGAGATATAAACATAAATCTACATAAAATTACTAATTTTTGTTATTTAAAATCTATTTATGAATAGAGAAATGGATTAAGCATGCTGAAAAATTTTATACTATAGAGAAATAATCACTCAAATCTGAAAATCTAATAATTTCTAATCAAATTTCAGGAAAATGTGCCCCCAAAATATCCCATAATAATGGAATTGGTATTCTCCATACATATTCCTATTTATCTTATCAGCCAGGTTATAACCCTGTACAGCTTCAGCCATCCATCCATCTCAGAACTGGAAAAGGGGAAAAATATTTGTATCAATTGCCTTAAGTTTAGGGTGTGAACAAATCAGATTTCTATGAACAATTTACCAGCATAGGCATGCCGATTGAGTCTCCCTTCCCATCCATTTAGTCCGCTTTCTATCCAACTGTGATCAAGATAAGCTTTGGAGGCGAATGATAGGTGGATTTCCATCATAATGTTAAAGTGAAAAGTAGCTGTCAGCCATCAATCTTTTCGGCTATTGCCAACATCGGTCTCTGCCAATCCTCCGCGGTATTCCCTTACTATTTGCCCAACTCCCAACAAGACATCATTTTCGCATGTTCAGTGTTCAAAACCACCAGTTTAGCTCCTCGTTTTCTCATTTCACGGCTGCCATTTTTGTAGGATCTCGTGAAAGTTTAGAAGGGTCTCACTACTTGCATCAACAATTTACACCTGCTTTCGCATAAATCGTCGTACCTATTATTATTGTTACCGGCGGAGCCTAGATGATTCCAGGATCACATGTCCGATTTTCGATGCCCAAAATGTTCCTGTGGAAGGTCGGAGGTGTCATGATCAACCAGGCGGAGTTGAGCTGTCGGGTTTTAAGTTAGATATCCACATTACCTCTCCGACCGTCCAGGATATTAGGATGTATGAATGAGAAAGTAAATATATTGTTGACTGGATCGCTATGTTTCTCCTTTGCTTAAAATATGAAGAGGTCTCACTCAGTTAACTACTCGATTGACAAACAGAGCAAATTTTGCGTACGGCTTTTTTGACAATTTCTCTGTTCGTCTCCGCCATGGAATCAGCGTGGACATAAATGAGGTAATCTAGCTTGTTTTTCATTTTGGTTGTCAGAGATCAATTCTGTTTGAATGTTTCAATTTGAGTAGTAGAGTAGGTTTAGTCAGATAGTCTAAATAAATATGACGGTTTATGAAAATAAATATAGCAGTTCGTTTTTCACGACCGTTTCCGAAAGTTAGAAAAATTACAGCGCAACCTTTCTCATTGTTCTTGAAAAGCTCGAAGAGATGAAAAGGGCTAGCCTTTCGTTCTGCAAATTTCAGGATCTAGTGAGCTTTGTAAGATACAACGGATTATACGACAATGCGAATCTCTTTTCTAGTTCTACAAAATTAATAACCCAAAGGAGGAAAATTTGTTTTACACATCTTTAGAATACTTTTCAGTCATATGCTTTCCTTTAACAGCTATTGGGTTATCATTTACTGTGGTGTTGCAGCTTTGGCTTCACAAGGAAGCTAGATTGTCTTCCTATGCATCTCTCAGTGTAAAGAAGTCGCTGACAGTTGTTCGGCGTATGCTGTTTCAAACTGTCTATTGTCACTACCACTTGAATTCATAAAGGGAGCTTCGGTGTGATAAAAAATGAACACGATTGAAAGCCACAACCCTTTTAACTTGTCCTTATCCACATAACTTGTCATTATCCACATACTAGGGTTTCTATCCAGAAGCGATTTACTTATGTCCTTCCAAGCGCCAGTAGGCGAAGTTCTTGATCTTTTTGTAAAGGCCGGGGCGTAATAGAGAGAGAAGTTCCACTATTTCAGCAGTTCTTAAGATATGGACTCATTTGAGGAGGATAGCGATTGTTTTGAGGAGGATAATGATCACTTTGGCTTCAATGAAAATGCAGTACCTACAGAAGCGAAGGATGAGAACTCTAAAGCGTTGTATGAGGGGGACCTTTTCAGCTCCATAAAACCCCATTCGGAATATATTTCTGTGGAGCAAGAAAGGAAGTACGGACATCAAGGTCCTACAGCGTATTCTTATGCATGCTGCTGTTATTCATCTCCCTTTTCAGTTGGACATGAAACTACTGGTTGTAAGAAACCTACAAATGATCCCGCAGCATATCCATTAAATGGTTCTCATAAAGCATCGATAGCCCATTCCTCTCCTCGTCATATGCCACCAGGGAGGCCTTGCTCTTTAATAGCCCAACATATAGATCCAAACCCATGTCAAGATGAGGTTCCTGTTAATCTTATGTCAGATATGTTTCAGTTTCCGGATTTCCTAGAAACTTACGCCCAGTCTGCAGAATGGGAGAAGAAAAATACACTACAACGGAAACAGGAAAATAATCCTAAGAGATCTCGGTTACAATTTCAGCAACCAGAAAAATCATCTGGTAACATGAATTCAAGTGATTTCATGGAGCCGCAGAAGATTCGTCGTCATTCTGGGAACAGTGATCGGCATAGAAAGGTTGTTACATCAAGAGGACCGAGAGACAGGAGAATGAGATTATCGATTGAAACTGCCATCAAATTTTTCGAAATACAAGACAGACTGGGTTTTGACCAACCAAGTAAAGCAGTTGAATGGCTAATTCAAAACTCCCGTTCTGCAATTGACCAATTACCTGCAATCTCTCAATCAGCATTGGATATATCATCCCATCTAAAGTCAAACTCAGATTCCTTATCGCCTTTCCTGCATCGTGATACAGATATCTCCGGAGCAGGTTTTGTCACCAGTTTCGAGGAAAATATGGGAATAGCTGATTTCTTATCTCCTAGTCTATTCACCGAACCTTCCATTCTGAAAGAACAATCCAGGAGCAAACGCAAAAAATATAATTCAAGAAAAAATAGTGTTAAATCGGCAGTAGTGAATAGTACAGTAAGGCGCAGGCACATTGCAGGTTTAAAGGAGAATAGATCCAAGGCAAGGGAAAGAGCTCGGGAAAGAACCAAAGAGAAAAGTTACGCGAGAGTAAAAGCTACATCTCCTTCACCGCATATGAATCATACCAGAGCTCCTGAAATAGAAGCGTTAAGTTTTCAGGAAAATACTGCCTCGGCATCATCAGGAAATACCCTCAATGATAGAATGGAAGCCAGTATAAGTCAGCTATATTGCGTTGCTCCTACCTTCAAAATTGGCGTACAGGAAAAGTCACTTAATAGGCGTTTCCATAATCACGGGTGTTCATTAACAGCACAGGATTCAGTCAAAGAATTGGCTGAAAACTCATATCTGAGCGGTCACTCAAACCTGTCTTTTAACTATTCACAGAGTCAAATACAAAGCTCAGTTCAAACAGTAGCGCAACGCTAGAAGCATCAACCGGAAGACAGGAGCATGGAATCAACCGGATCATTCACAGGCTTATGTTCAACTACGTTTCCTCCAGCCGTTCCGGCAATGGACGTTGATTTGCAAAGCAGGATCTCAGACTTGTATGTTGATTATTCTCTTTTGCAGTGATCCGGCATTAGTATCCCGTGATGAAGGATAAAACCCTTCGAAACCTTCACTTACAAGTCTCGCTTGTAGAACCCATCTCCAAATATTTCCGTTAACTATTGAGCATCAAATGTAGGGATCTGCGGATCACTTGCATCTGCTCATTCCTTTTTTCTTTTATATGCGTGCTGTTTAAGAAGTCTCATCTGTTACAAATAGCTTCCATAGAGCTATTTCTGAGAGCTGTCTGTAGTTGTGAGTTGTCATTTTTTTTTTTTATGATTTTATGAAAGTTAGTATGTGATTTTTAGTATTTTAATAAGTTTTAATGTTGTTGCTAATAAGAACAAAAGGAAAATTTGGAGAATGGGTATGTTGCTGGGAAATGTTTTTATATTTAAAGATATCCTTATGTACCAATACAATACATTGTTCTTACATGGTGATTATGGGAATATATAAAGATGCTTCTTTGAAAGTGGAGTTTTTGTATAAATGGGATTTTTACGATCGTAACTTGGGATTTCATCGCTCTGTTGTTAGTTTTTTAATTATCAATTTATATAGGTTGTTTTAGGTATTAGTTAATTATTATAAAAGTTTTATATGACAAGTTTTCTTGAGCCCAATTTCTCAATTTCTCTTAGGAGGAAGGTTCATGAATTGTGTTTGTAATTTATGTTTTAGTTTATGGAAGTTTTTTTTTAAATATGGTGTAACTATGTAAAGGCATGAGAGAGGAGGAAGTATATTTGTTTGTGCTAGTGTATGTTGTAGTGCTTGAGATTAGATATGGTGAACAACATTTAATTAAAAAAACAAAGGTAGGGGGCTTTGCTTGTAGTTGTTATAGGTATTTTAATTTGTTGGCTGCAAGAAAAATGTTTGAGTTGTGATGTCAAAGTTCCAAGAAATGGATGCTAGTAATGATTGAGAGGGCATTTGTGAGTTTTTGCAAAGAATTCTACAACATGGTACATGTTGCATGGTGCTTGTTTGCATGGTCTTTGTTGGCATGTTGCAAGGAGAACACAAAATGGAGGTTGTGGTTGGGTCAATGGAAGATAGCTTATGGAGAAGCATGTTGGGAGAGGGAGTGATTCCCATGGTGATTGATATTGTTTTTCTTACTAAATAGATTTGTTTAGCGAAAGTTGGTATAAGGAGGTTGTATGATTGTCAAATATGAGAGGGATAGCATTGTGGTAAATACATCATGGAGAAACAAAGTTCATGATTGTTAGGTAGAAAGCCTTATGAATTGGTTGAAGATAGATGTTGTAAAGAAAAACTTGGGAGAATGCAATTGTCTAGTGGAAGAGACAAATATTTGCAAACATGTTCATAACAAACTCATTAGATGGTTGGTGTTGCTAAAGATAATCTCCATAGAGCTTGTCTTGAGAAAAAGTATGTGTGTGAAAAGATGAGATAACTTATACTTTTTTCTACCTATAGAACATCATGTTTGGGGTAACTATGAAGTGTTGGTACACGATATATGATGTATAGGGTATATGGCTATAAAATATAGCTTGGCATACATATCCCTTGAATCATTGGTCTTGTAAAGTGTTTTTGAATAATTGATCTTGTAAAGTGTATTTGCAAGTACAATGAAGCATGATGATATGATCTAGCTTGGCATACACAACTCTTAAATAGATGGTCTTGTAAAATGTATTTGCAAGTGCAATAAGGCATGATGGTATTCTTGTTATTAGAAACAATAGTATACATATTGTTAAGGATATGTATATCTGATAATTTAGTTCCCTGTGTGTTTTGGGTGAACTCATCTAAAACCAACATTGTACCAAACAATGTATTTATCTTTTGAGGAAATACTCCTTAATAATGATGATGAATTTACAAGAAGTACTTCTTATTTTAATTTATTTCTGTATAAGTTGTTTTAAACCTTAATTATTCACTGCAAAAGTTTTATGTTATCCTCCCACTACAATCTCGGGATTTGTTTGCAATGCAATAAGTCTATTAGAAGCACTCTTATGCTCTACACTTTTTGAATGTTGTGTGCAGTGTAATAAGTCTATTAGCAACACTCTTCTGCTCTACACTTTATGAATGTTAAAATGATACTCTACGCTTTCTGAATATTAAAATGATACAACTATGTATGAATATATGCAATTTGCTTCATATGGTCAGCAATTGAAACCTCATTGCTTCTTAGAAGGAATGAACAATGACAACGAACTATAGGAATTTGTAGAACTCTTTGACAATCAATAAGAAGAATGATGTTTAGATTCCAATGTTTCAAGTAAATGATGTATGGGATTATGTAGAACTCTTTGACAATCAATCCTAAGAGGTCACAAGTTCAAATCCAGAGGGGGTTAGGGTATGTACACCTTCGTAGACTTTACCATTCAAATCGTTGGGCGAAGGGCGTCCCTTGTCCCACAAACAAAGGGATCGTATACACCAATTTGATGTATAGCTTAGCCATAACCTTAAAAATAAATTATTATTATTATTATTTCTTTGAGTAAAGTATTTGAAAAGGAAATGTATATATAAACTTTAATATATCATATTTAATATAATTCACACTATTAGATGGAATGGATAATGTTTGCTCAACTCTTTTATGCAAAGTAGGTTTGATGGGATATGTATTGTTTCATTTGAATTGAATTGAATAGAATATATATATATATATATATATATATATATATAGCACAACATTATTGGATGGATCATGTTTCCTTATCTCCTTCATACAAAGTAGGTTTGAATATTTTAATTTAGATAGGCTATGTCCATCATAGCTTGCTTGGTGCCTTCCATATAAACGAGATTCTGATCTCGATGCTTTTCGTTTATGTTATAAGATCTGGACACCTTTTTGTCACGAAAATCAAAATGGAAATGCATTGTGCATTTGAGTTTGATTTGTAACCATTACTAGCTCGGCCTTATTTATAGCCTAGGTCGTCATTTGTTCAATATATTTTCAAAACTTCTTAGGTTTCACACATTTTTAACATGGTTCTTCTCGTTCTTCGTTGATTGAATATCTTGTTAATGTAAGGTAATTTGGAAAATTTAAGGAATTCTTTGAGACTTGGGACTTCTATGTATGGAATTATCGGCATTATCTTTAGTAAATTTGTAGATATAGATTAGTATAATATATTTATAAACTACTTCATTTTATATAAGGTAGTAAATTTGTAGATATATTAGTATAATATACTTTATATAAGGGGATTTGAATTAGATAGTCTACCAACATGCAATTAATCAAATAGCCAATTACATTGCTAAGAAGAAATTAAATTAATCATTTAAAATATAAAAATTATTATTGAAACCATAATTTTATTTATAAATTTATATAGATATTATATTTGAAAATGAGACTTTATATTTAACTCAATTTGTAGTAAGCGTTGAAATGTAAGAGAATCTTTTATAGGCTTATGTTTCTCACAAAGTAAGAAAATAGATTTCAAAGACTTGTTTCCATCTAGGGTCTTAATTGATAAGTCATATATTTAATGATTAAATCTATTGTAATTATGTCGACTTTGCAAAATAGATGTTATAGGAAGCCATTCTAATGTGCTCTTCGGATTTTTTTTTATGATTGTGACATGTTCAACAATATGAATATTATTGGTCTCCAACATTATGATTTTACATTAAAAAGTTATGTTCAACTTATCAATCATGGTAATGTTTACTTATTTATCCATGTTTACTTATTTATCCACATAGGTGTAATATATGACTAGAAAAACGTTGAAAGACATTTTTCCATTTGGTAGGTTCATCATTTTTAAAGCATGTCCTAAATATTCATAAGAAGAGTTGTATTTATTCCCTAAAAGAAAAAAAAAAGGGAAAATGTGCTAGACTCATCACTCTTTGTACATGTTCCAATTTTTCAAAAGAATAGTTGTCCTTATTTCCAAGGAAACAAACAAATATGTTTGAAAAGTCGATTTGTCTTAAGTGAACTCACTATATTTTCTTTAAGAAAACACCTTTCTGATGAATAGTGTGACCATCAAAGAAAAAAACAAATATTCTTGAGGAGTTGATTTGGCATAGATGAACCTAACAACAATTTGACTTCTCCCATGAAAGAGGAGACATTAACTTGCTCCATATGTAGTTCTATATTTTTATTTGGATTAGTTACATTTTACTATAGGATAGATTGAATTAGTTGTGATATGTAAATTGTATGCCTATGGTCTATCTATCTCATCAACATGAATTCTTTTTCAATGGTTCTTCATTAACTTAATTGAATAACTCTGTTCTATTTTGGTTTCAAGACTTGGCTTAATTGTGTAGCACTGCCAAGGCCCATACTCAATCACACCTCCCCATTTGTAGGATTTTCGTCCCCAATATCTTCAACTCCCTTCAATCTTCTTCTTCTCTAAATTTATGTTCCTACCTCCTCTGCTACCCAAGCAATCTCTAAAAAATATCTAGGAAAGGGTGCCTCCACTACATGATGGAAGATATGCATTGAATAGGGGATTCCTTTGAAATAAGCTCGTTGTCCATCTCATGGATAGAGATGACATTAACTGCTGCAACATGTCATTAGAAAAATACTTCCCCTTGGGATAAAAGTACAAGTAGGTCCTTTATACCTTTGACCTAGACTCTCCAAGCTTTCTTCTTGGTTGTTCAATTCTTGGGATGGATTTTTGGTGAAGACTCTAATATTTATTCTCCCAATTTTTAGTCAATATGTGGTACTAGAAATAGTTCCTACATGGGATTCTTGGCCTTCTTGAGTGCCAAACAATGTTATCCTTATGACCCCTTTTCTTGCAAAAAAAAAACTATGTCATACATTTCCGGTGTGTGATGATGCTTTCCATATTGGTTGTTTGTTCCCTCAAGAGTTGGAGTGGATAAGGATGATGGAGTTAGCTATTTGTTACCCTCTTCCAAGCCTCTACAAGTGTATTTGAATGGCTTGTTTCACACTCCTTTTCTATATACCTTTACCTCAATGGAAATGGCTTATTTTTGGGTTCCTCTTTCCTTGACGAAAGTGGTTTCAAGTGAAGTTGAGTTGGCTCCTTGTACACTAAATTGTATCCCTTCATGCTTGGGCCTCGTCATAGAGGATAGTTGCCCCTTCCGACTAGACCCACCAATCGGCCAAATAAGTCGATTGCACAAGTTGAATATACGATTTGGTCGAACAAATAGTTAGAGTTGACCGATCAAGAAGTTAAAAATTCATAACTAATAGGTAACTATAGTATCAAGTATACATATGTGACTATGTAACATGAAAAGGTTGGTTGTTCTTACATATAATAAAGTGCATATTGTTGGTTCTCCCACTACTTTGTGTATGCTTCCATGTATGTCTATTTTTTCTAAAAGTGGTATGTTATTTTTCTAGCAAAATATAAGGTATATGTTTTTGTTCATGCAGGTGTTGAATACCTTAATGATGGAATTTCATTCCAAAAACTTGTATAATTGTAGAGTACTCATTTTTCTAGTGCGATGTATTTTTATTTTTATTTTTATTTCTAATCTTAATTATATATATATATATATATATATATATATATATATATATATATATATATATATATATATATATATATATATATATATATATATATATATATATATATATATATATATATAT
>ML776941.1:2282519-2308892 GCA_009831015.1 Picea engelmannii
TGGGTTAATTTTTTTCCAGGGTAGAGACATGTTCTGACATCTTTAAACTACAACGATTTGTCATTCATCGCATAAATTCATGGTCACAGAAGCATACACGCAGGAAATATAAGAGGTTTTTAAGATCACATTGTTGGACACCCTAGTAACCACTATTGGTACCCCTTCGAGTGGTATCACATTAGACAACACTTGTATATGGACTGGCCTAGGTATCCTAAAACAAACTATATATCAACCGATCGGTTGCTTGAATGCTATAGTGCCACCTAGAACAACACTCAAGAAGATAATCTCTAGAAACTCGGAAATTCGGTGGTATGGATAAGGGTATGGTCTAGCCTCCTTAGTTGGTACCCTGAGATATTGGGCAGATTATTACTCTTCAACCCTGCACGTATATCAGAGAGATATAGCATAGGTAAAACCCTTGTCTATAGTAACCCTGGAAATCCTAACCCTCGAGATGAAAATAGAACAGAAAAGGAAGATAAAATATCTATTTTCGCTTGACCTTGCTTCCTGCATTCGGGTTGCGAAATTACTATACATTTTTTCCTGTTAAGAATTTGGGCATTTCAACACTGCAATATTATTCAGATAAGAGTATAACTTTGCAAGAGAAAATAAAAAGAGTATGGGGCCTAAACACACCCTTATTTGAGACCTATCCCATTGGATTCCTCTTTTCGTAGTGATCATTGTGATACCTATAATTGTTTCCCTTTTTTCCACCCCATGGAACCATAGCTTCTCAACACCCTTATTACCCACTTATCCCATTGGCCTCCTCTCATTGCCATGATCATAGTGGTATATATCACTTGTCTATTTTTTTTTCCATGGACCCACTCCTCATACCCTCATGGCTCCCACATGTGAAGAATAAACCAATCAAAAACTGAGTATTCACCTTACTCCCCTTCATGCCCAAGTAGATAAGGACATTTCAGCTATTCATGAAAAAATGGACCTTATCCAAGAATAGCTCAGTAGAAACATTTTTTAAGTCCATTCTTCTCTACAACAATTAATGAACAAATTCCAAGGTCCTTCCTCCTCTAAACCACCTCTCTATATTGAAGGTTTTGACTCCAACCAACCTCTACACTATCATTCCAACTCCCTACTTCATGACCCTCGTCTTCCTAGAGTTGAGGTAAAGAAATTTGATGGCTCAGATATACAAGATTAGGTTACTTAGATGGAACATTGTTTCTCCCTACATGGTATCATTGATGAGTTAACAAAGCTTCATTATGGAATTATCTATTTGGATCTGGAATGATGGAAATGGTGGCAATGATGTCTAAATGGACACCAAGGGTATGTTGCTTGGTCACAATTTGTTGCAGAGGTATATGAACACTTATACATGGACACCCACCATTTAGGATGTCTAACCAAGTTGAAACAACTTGGTACAGGGTAAGATTGTATTTCTTCCTTTGAGCACTTGAATTTTTACACGGAGGGCATGACAGATGCTTTCTTATGGGAATTATTTATCAGTGGCCTCAAGGATGAACTACGAGCTTATGTCATCATGGATCGCCCCCAAAATTAGTTGGAAGCAACTAAAAATTCCAAGGAGGCACAACAAGTCATCTTGGCTAAGAGTAGAAAATCCAAAAACCACTACCCTACTCCTCAAGCCCCTCCTCTCAAGGTCCAAAAATTAACATGAGAAGAAATGGGTGAATGCCAAATCAATGGTTTTTGCTACAATTGTGATGATAAATACTTTCCCGGGCACAACTGTAAAGAACAAAAAAAAAATTATGGACATTTCAAAGGATGTTTCTAATGAAGAGGTTGAGGTTTCACCTAAATAAGAGCTACCCAAAATATATTATCCTATGTTTCCCTCTGATCCTCCTAAAGTTGAACCACTTATTTCACTGAATGCTCTCACTAGTTTTTTTTCTCCCCAAACCCTGAAATTGATTGGTTACATTAATCACAAGAAATTCATGATTCTAGTTGACAATGACAACACTCATAATTTCATTTATCACCACCTTTCTCAAGTAGTCAATTTCTATATATGTGTTGTCAACAATTTTCAAATCATGATTGCTAATGGTGGTTCCATGAAATGTGGGTGGCGTTGTGAAAATTTGTGCCTACAAATTGGTTGGTATAACCTTAAATATCACATTTTTTCTATTGACATGGGTGGTTGTGACATTGTTCTTGGTGTTGAATGGTTACACACTCTTGGGCCCATCACCATGGATTTTAAGGAATTGACCATGTAATTTGAATAGGAAGGACAATAGTATAAATTCCAACGAATTACAACAAAGTATCCATAGATAATAATTTCCCATCACATGGAAACATTAGTAAAAAAAGGTCATTTTGGCATCATTTCTTGTGATCACTCCATCGCTATGACTACAAATGACACAACGCTAAAGATTTTTTGTTGTTGTTGTTCTTAGCAGGATGACAACAACAACAATTGTTAAACCACACAACTTGATGATGAACACCACGCATGTAGATTAGGCAATAGAAAACAATGACTCAACACACTATCACATCTGCAAATGGAAGATACATGTGATAATCAATAGACAGATAAAAATGGCTACCCTCTTGACATAGCCAAGACAAATCCTACAAGCTAAAGGACAACTTCCACCAACCCGACATAAAAACTTTGACAACCAGTAACTGGAAACCTCTACGGTGCACAAAACCAAAATGCGTTAAGGTATTACAAACCAAGTGACAACATCAATTACAATGAACAATGCCCACATCAGGAGCACAAACTCTGGCCAGGTTATCATTCGCCTCTATCCGTCAGGGCATGCAATGGTCCCCTCATCAGGAATCATGTTGTCCCAGGCAATAGGCGTGAAAAAAACCATGACGCAACATAACATAACTAAACCCTTAACCCAAGCTATATTCATCGTGCTAGGAGACCGAATTATTTGATAAGAAGACTACACCCACACACCTAATCGATAGGTCAACCAAACACAAGGGTATCTGACTAAAATAGCAATCATACATCACATTAAATTCCTAAATCCACAAAAGTCATGCATTCTTTAAACTGATCCTTCTTTACCAGTGATGGGATAACTACTTTTTTTGGTTTGCACTACATAAGAGAATTAGTATATGCACCTAACACGATCAATAATAATACTCGTGTATTGAGGAGTATAATGATGAATCATGCCATGTTCTCATAGTAATAAGTATATTCTCTAAAAGTATTGGTTATTCCCTGGTGACGCCTTGACTACCTCAATCTTTACAATTTAAATGATTATATTTAACAACAATTCATCATAACTAATCTACAACTCCAATTAT
The DNA here is from genome assembly GCA_009831015.1 of Picea engelmannii. Lineage (NCBI taxonomy): Eukaryota > Viridiplantae > Streptophyta > Pinopsida > Pinales > Pinaceae > Picea > Picea engelmannii. The sequence continues at coordinate 2,285,859 of ML776941.1, forward strand.
TAGAACTATATTCAAACAATAGCTCATTGTAACTAAAATCCAAATCCAAAAGTTCGTTGTAAATATATTCAACAATAGTTCATTGTACTAATTTACAATTCCAATTATTAGAACTATAATTGTTTCAGTGCAACTGAAACAAAACCAAATATTCACATGACAATATATGTCGATTATATTTGCAAATGTTGTGAATTATTAATCAACTATATCGCTTCCCCTTTAACATTATTGATTTAACAATCAATAAATCACTGCCCCTAAAAAGGAAACGTTGTCATAACAACATACCACATCACCACTACCATTGCAAATATTACACAGTCACCAAACGAAATCATTGTCTATTAAATGCAATTACACAGTCACCAATTACACAATAGGATAGGTTGTTAAACAGTAGAACCTAGAACCAATTACTTAGTCAACAATTACATAGTCACCAAAAACAGAAATCGTTGTCTATTTAAATGCATTTACACAGTCATCAAAAGGATCAAATATCATACAGTCACCATGCCACCATTTCACAGTCACAGTCATTGTTAATACACAATCATAATCGCTACCATTACACAATAATACAATGCAATAAATTCTCCCAACCAAATACACAGTAAAAAACACAACAATCAATTCGTTGTCACTCATAACATTCGGGGATATCGTGGTTGAATACAAACTCTATCAAATTTGTGGATATCACTGTGAATATAAACTCTATCTATCAATCAAGGGGATTCACTACCACAGTATATATAAAATCATTGACCCATCATTTGAAAACGTTGTTTAGGTATTAACACGTAGTCCATAAACATAAGTAGAATGCAGAGTACATGAATGATAAAATTGGCATAATATAGATGCAATCGTTGAGCAATAATAGTTGATGTGGTTGTCATTACATATTAAAAACGCAAACATTCTCATGGTAAACACGCAGTCATTCACGGGGTAAAACACAGTCATTCTTAGGGTAAAACACAATCATTCTCAGGGTAAGAATATGTGGTTGATTAATACTCAAGTGGAGCAGTCAATGATAAATGCAAGTGAAGGATTTGTGGTTGATTAAAACTCAGGTACAACATTCAAGAAAAACACTGGTAAAATTTGGTGGTTGATTAAAATGCATATACAACAACCCATAAAAATCGCTTGGTAAATTCATGAAAAGAAAGGGGTATGAAATCTATCAATCAAACTCTCGGCCATGTAACATTGCTGGGGTAAATTCAAAATCGATGTATATAAAAACATTGTTAAAACAAATAAATCACAGTCACTAAAAATTTCAATAGCAGTCACTGCATCTTAAAAATGCTATCAATTTATTACATAACAGTCAGTACATGTAATCACAAACAAAATACCCAACCAAGCACTAGGATTCATCACAAAAATTGCAGAGATGATACCGAACAAGTGTTGGGGTTTATCAATAAAATCACATGAGTTATACCAATCAAGAACTGAGTAATATGCCCAGAAATTGGAGAGATAATCCAAAAAAAGACGCAAAGATAAATCATTCTGCAATGAATCAATCAACGCAAGGATGCTCATTCTCAGAAATGCAGGGATAAGTAAGGGATAGATAGTTGGGCAAAAATTATCCCTCACTCCATGCACATAAAAGAAAGGATTTTGAATCTATAGGTATTTAAACACCGAAGTGATGACCGTCGATTCGGCTCCTGGCCGACTTCTCAGGCATAGACTGATGACTAAAGGGATAAGGGAAAAACACAAAATTATTCATAATAATCAATAAAACAAAAACAGAAGAGTCATAGAAATCGGGGTTTGGGTTGCCAAGGAAATAAATTCAAAATGCAGTAAGCGTAAGGCTAGGATGACTTTAAGTTCTTTGATTAAAAACGACGAGTAAAACATATTTATTTACACAATAGGATTACAGTAATGAAAGCGCAAGAACAATATTAATCTACCATTAAAAAATAAATGCATCCGTACCGTAGCCAAATGCGACAGCTCCGAGTCGTTGTCCCATGTGCGCTCCGTCCAGCTCCCGCTTTTTGACCGATGTGACCTCACCGATACCTCCCAACCAATTCTAGGGGTACTCTTCTTCCCCCTAAGCCCCCCGAGCCGCAAAGAGGCCACACACACAATATCAGAGAGCCGGTAGCACCCATCTCGCCTCGCAAGGTTAAGCTACCACTCGTTACCCGAGTTGGGTTTCCCAACTCCCACAAGATAAGTTCAGTCAAGACAAAAATTCAACGGCGTAACGTTACACATACATATGAGATCCATACTCCTCCTCCCCCATCCTTTTTATAGAGATTTTCAAGTAATTAGTTTTCCAAATTCTCATTAAATTCCCTTTTCATTTAATTAATTAGGAAAAACCTCCCTCGTACACTTGTCACCCATCCCCTAGTTGCACCAGAAATTAATTTTTATTAATTAATTAATTATTCCTATTTCCCTCACCCACCTAAAAGCATTTCTAAAAACGCTCCTAGGTGTCCCAAAATTCCCTTACACTTCTTAAATGACTTATGCCTTACTAAATTCCTAGTTGAGTTCAAAAATAACAAGTTCCCAAGGCAAGATTCCTTACTAAGTTAGACATTTAGTTTGTTTTTTTATGTTTCCCCTTTTTCCTTTAGTTTCCTATTTCTTTTAAGTTTCCCTCTTTTCCCTTTTTAACTAAATATCAATTTAGCAAGTGTAGAAAGACAACCATTTACCCCTTTTTCTTTTTAACTAAAAATTAAATTAGCACATGTAGAGAAAACAATCATTTCCCTTTTTAAAAATTTTGATCCTCCCTTATAGTTTTGACTTTAATAAATAAATTGAATTTCTTACCCCCTTCTTGTTACATGTTTAATTATGATTATTATTTTTTACCACATGTGTTACTTAAACCTAGATTTTAATTTCACTAGGCTGGGTGACATTTTTATTAGGGAAATTGTTTTTAAATCTTACTTAACGCGTCATTCATTTTAAGGTCGACTAGGTTTATTCACTTACCCATTGAAATCTCAACGTGCCCTTCGGGATGCACTAGGTTCTCCAAGGGTGCCACTCACCTCTTTCTGTTTTCCTTGTGCAACGTGCCCTTCAGGACGCACTATGTGCTCCAAGGGTGCCACTCGCCTCTTTCCATTTTCCTTGCATGACGTGCCCTTCAAGACACATTACATGCTCCAAGGGTTCCACTCAACTCTTTCCATTTTCCTTGCACGGCGTTCCCTTCAAGACGCACTACATGCTCCAAGGGTGCCACTCGCCTCTTTTCATTTTCCTTGCGCGACGTGCCCTTTAGGATGCACTACGTGCTCCAAGGGTGCCACTTGCCTCTTGACTGACTTGGTAGACATAAAAAAACCCTGGAGACAATACTCCTCTAGGTGATATTGTGGGAGACTAAGGGTGTCCAAGGAATAAGGCCCCTACCTTATTATGCGCCCCTTAGAATCATTGTGAGTGACTATCGCAGTTTGCTCTCACGACATGGTGGTTCTTCTCGAACTAGGTAAGCGTTAACCTACAGTTCAAGCCATGACGAGAGTGCTAGTAGGTTGTGGAAACACTGCTCCCACACCTCTCCCTCAAAGTCTCTGGTTGTCGTGTGTGACCCTTCTACTCCACATGTGATTCTGGTCGACAAGCTATCGTCAGCCTGCATCATCAACGAATCATGTCAACCATAAAAACCAATCATCATAACATATAATCATGTGTATGTATTTCATATAAAAAACAATCAAACACCAATAGTCCACTGCCTGACTCGATCCGGAGTCCCAGAGGTTTCATCAATGCCTCTGCATCCTCAATGTCCAAAGTCCTGCACACTCGAGAGAACCCAATCAATAACACATGTCTACATGAATACAACAAAATAACATATCATCAATCCATAATGTCTCATAATCATAATCGAATGACCGATAGTATAATAATCTGGGTCACTTGCAAGCAAGCGTCCTCAAGGATAAGTTCACTCAGTGCGCACAAGAGAGGGATGTTACATACACCCCCTCTTGTTTTAAACTTCATCTCGAGGTTTCATAGTATATAAGTGTAGAAATAAAGTGTATCACAGTATCATAAATCTATCTATCAAAAAAAATGGAAATTGCTAGGACATATCATATACGTCCTCCAAGGTCGCCGAGTGCGGACCATTATTGTCGCATTGGACCTTGACCTGATCTATTGTTCGATACCATAGTTGTTGAATGTGATGTTCCAGGATGCATATTGTCTCAGTCATGAGCGCACCCTCATCCGATACATGCAAGGTACTCAAGTCAACAACATGAGTAGGATCACTAACATAATGTCTCAAAATAGATACATGAAAAACATCGTGCATACGTCTCAAAGAATCAGGCAAGGCTAGTCAATAGGCCATGGACCCCTTCTTTTCCACAATATCGAAAGGTCCTATGAACCTAGGAGAGATTTTAGAACCCTTTCCAAACTTGATTGAGCTCTTATGCGGTTTCACCTGCAAGAAGATTCGATCGCCAACTTCGTAACTATGTTTGACACAGTGCGCATCGACATAGCTCTTCTGTCGATCATGTGCTTATTTGATCCTTTTTCTTATTGTTTCCATTTGATATTCCATTTCTTATATCACTTTTGGTCCCACTAGGACCCTATCCTCAAGCCGATCCCAACTCAAAGGCATTCGACACAGTTGCCTATAAAGAAAATCGAAAGGTGCCATCTTAATGGTGCTTTGATAATTGTTGTTATACGTGAATTCTACCAGTGGAAATAATTCTTCCCAACATTTTTGTTCGTCCATCACGTACATACACAACATGTCTTCCAAGATTTGGTTTTTTCGTTCGGTCTGCTTGTCTGTCTCTGGGTGATATGCAGTACTAAAGTTAACTTGGGTTCCCAAGGCCTCTTAGAAACTAGTCCAAAATCATCCAGTAAACATCGATCCTCGATTAGATATAATCCTCTTAGGCACGCCATGCAGCCTCACAATCTCACTAATGAAAACTCTAGCTATGTGAGGTGCCTGATACATCGTATGCAAAGGAATAAAATGATCACTCTTCATGAGAGTGTCGACTAACACAAAAATAGAGTCGTGTCTCCTTGCCGTCAGTGACAATCCAACAATGAAATCCATCGAAATGACCTCCCATCTTCCCTCATCTTCGTGACTCCCGGGTGAGCCATGCACACTGCTCTGTAAGCCTCGTTTAGGATACGACTTCTCAACCCGTCATTGGGTGGTATGTAAATGTGACCTTTAAATATCAATGATCCATTGTTTTTCATAGTAAATCCTTCAAATTTTGGTACCATCATTGTGTTTAGTCTGATAAAATCCTTGACCTCTTTGTACCAGTCATCATCACATTGTAAAGTTAGAATAGTTTCACGTAGATTCATCTAAAAAGGCAATCACCGAAAATATGCATGTTCTCCGACTCAACACATCCACCACTCTGTTCACTGTCCTTTTTTGTCATAAATCTTGAAATCATACTCGCAAAGCAATTCCGACCAACACTGTTTTCGTGCGTTCAAGTCGCTTTTCTTAAAGATGTGTTGTAGTCCACAACAGTCCGTTTTAAGTTCAATTTCCATCCAATAAGGTAGTGTCTCCAAACTCTCAAGGCACAAACTGTAATATCCCTAGGCTGAACCAATTGTAAATGTAAATGCAAATGTACTTAAGATGGTGAGCTATTTGATATCATTTTTGTATGCACCTTTCATGGCATAATGCGCACATGTACTGCATAGTAAAATGATGAAGCGTGCACATTAAAGGATACCGTGCACAACATCTTAAGTGCACACGATATTCAAGCCAGCAAGCCTTTGTGTATATGTTGTGTTTTATAGGCTGGTGAGTCATTTTGTGATGATTAGGATGGAGAGCCTAGATGTTAAAGGCCAGTGCGCCTATTTTCTACATGTCTCATCATTAATATAAAATACATCATTGCATGCAGACCAACCACGATAAAAGAGTATGGGGGACTAAACTCCACTGGTTAGGGAAACAAAGGGGCTAAAAGTTAAGGAAAAAGGCCTAAGATAGGGAGCTTAAGCCAGAAAGGAATTTTATATTAATATTTCTTAAATCATAAAGTATGGAGAATTATTTTATCCTAAGTTTCAAAGTTGGGGACAAGGGCGCCAAGTAGCTTCCAACATGACAAGTGTCAAGTTGGGGACATGCATACATATTGTTTGGACTTAGTTCATTTCCGATCATTATTTCCATCATCCAGCCATCATTTAGTTATCCAGTCAAGGATCCATGATCTTTCACACACCGATTGAGCTATCCTTCATATCTTCATGACTGTAACTTAACCTGTATCCATGGCCATTATGTTTTGTGTAGATGGTTAACTTGGGATATGGATTGAAGAAGTGGGTTGTCAGGACCACAGGATATTGAAGAGGTGGGTTGTCAGGCCCATGAACAATTTCTCTCTGGGTGAGAGAATTGATGTGGAATTGATTTCCTGAAGGTGCTAAACTGCAACTACAGGGCTTTGATACTTCCTTGTTGTCCTATTGTTGAATCCCAGAAAGGAAGTGGGGTAGCCGAAGGACTGTTGAGAAGAGAAGGGGCACACTTCCTGGGTGGGACAGGCATGTGGGAAATGACAGACTGTAGGTTGTTAGTTTGAGTTGGAACTTGTGACAGAGTCTTTCCTGTTGTCTATGAGCCATTAGCCTGGTTATGAATCCCTTTACCTGGGTGGAGTTTAGTACCAGCTCGGGGGTGAATCACTGCTGAGATTGATGAGCAGTGCGGTCTAGGGATGGGAGGTTCATGGAAGGTCTACACGCAGTTGGTGATATTCTTACCAAGATAAGTGTCAACTGTGTGATAAATTTAGATGCTGCATTATTATTTACATGTTTATTTTTATGGGTTTATTTTATGTGTGGTTATAATTGTCTTTATATTTATGGGTATTTCTTGTATACGTTGTATGTATATGTTTATTGTTATTTCCGTATGAATCTATGCATTTACGAAATTTAATTATCTGTTTAATTTTATATATAAATTTCTACAAGAGTTATGTGTGTATATGTTTTAAATGCATGCAGTTCGAAAACTTTATGTGGCATAGCTCAGTTTGGATGTTGGGTATGTTACAATATGTTCCGCAGAGAGAATGAAAGCATTCTCTCGTGTATCGTGGCCTGGCTTGGGTGGCCAGGGACGTTACAACATGGTATCAGAGCTTCATTTTTCGACACTGAGCCTGGATGGGCCGAGCAAGTTGAGTTGAAGTGAAACGTCACAGAGGATTGATTTTGAAGTGGCCAAATTTCGAGTTGCATAACATCCATGATAAATTTTATAAACGACGATGTGGAATTTGGAAAATCCCCAATTTATGTTGTTAAATTCATGGGAAAATCGAGAAATGTGGCCAAGTGGTGAGATATTTCTGATTTAATATATGTTCTAGCAAATTCAAACCTAGAATGGGTCGAATTTGAAGTTACAATAAAGCAATGACAATTGAAGGGAGATTCGTAATTAAAATTCTCAATTCGTGACTTGAGTTTGGGAAAAATTTGTTCCAAAAATGTAAATCCACAACGATTTGTTGTTGCAGAGGTTGAACTGGTGTTATCGGGATAAAATTGAACAAATTTCATAGTTGCAAAATGTCTATGGTAAATTGGGGAAAAAGTTAAGCAAAAGCCCCAATTTCTGCAGCGGAATTCACGAGGAAATTGATGGGCATAAAAATGAGTGTGCGTAGGTGGGTGCACTAAAAATGGATGATGCGGAGTAAAAATCTTGTGATATTTAAAAATCAAGCACTGCGCGAAAAATTATTGGCGTGAGGGTGCACGAGCTAAATTTTGGCGCCGCGCGAAAAAATGTTGGTGTGCGGGTGCGTGTGCTAAATTTAAGATTGTGCGGTGTGCATATGAAAAATATGGTGTGTGCGATGTTCACACACATAATAATGGCGCATGTGGTGTGCCCATTATTGGCACAACGTAGAGGAGTTTGGTTGTTGTGCGTGCAATGTGGGTAAATGTTGTCACGTGATAGTTTAGTTAATGGTGCACGCAGAGTATTGGTGCGTGGTGGGGGCATACTAAAATTTGGCATGGTGTAGAGCGTAGAATGAAATGCATGCAGAATATCATCACATGATAAAAAAGTGCATGCAACAGGTAATATTGCAAGAACCAAAACTTTGCACAGTGGATATTGGCGTGCGACACAAAAGTGCGCACAAGTTATTGGCGTGACAGAGAAGTGATGCATAATGGTTATAGGTGTACGGAGAATGGATTACCTTGTGGTGTTCCTGTGTATTCTAAATATGAGCATACAAGTTGAAAATCGTGCGCAAGAAGTCGTTTGGATGGTGAACAACAACATAAACCAACTTTTTTCTGCGACATTTTATACTATTTGAACGTCATCTTTTTGTAGCGCTTTTTTGAGGCCCTTAACAACGTTTTTAGCTACTCAAAAACCACAAGAACAGAGTGTGCCAAGGTACACTTTTTATCTATAGCTCAAATAAAAGATCCTGAAGAGATCTTTCTAACGGTGTAAAGCATTCGTCAAACAATTTTTTTATGAGAAAGTTACAACACAAACAATGAAGGGTAAATTTTAAGACCCATCTAACTTCCAAGAGCCATAACATTCTACTCCGGAATCAGATTGAGGAACAGGAGTAGTAAATGGAAATCTATTGAACCATATAATACATTGCCAGGGAAGAATTAAATTTTTTGGCAGGTTAAAAATGTTTAATATGGAAAATAATATACATGTAGCATTCTAGAACAAAAACATGAATTGGCCTAGAACTTCAACAGGATGTAACTCGCATCCCAGAACCCGGAAAGAGATGAAACTTGGAAAGAGTGTCCATAATATGTAGATGAAGAAACCCAATTGATATTCTACAAAAAATCTAATGGATTAGGTGTGAAATTGCATAATTACAATGCAGAGTTGTGCCAAGTTGAAATGTGAACAGAAAAATTAATGAACAATTTTCAAATAACCATAATTTTCTGCTCAAGTCTTAGAATTGAGCATGGGAGAAGGTGTTGGAAAGGTATTGGATAGTGGAATCTAAATACCCACCCATAAAATTGATCTAGGCATTCAATTTTTCAGGAAATCAGAAGAAAGAGTTCTGATATATTATTGAACCAGAATGGTTCATATTTTTCATGAAACTATTGAAGCAGTTAGCCTAACAAAGTTTTGTTGGTTGCACATTTTGCAGAGTTAACAAAAACTAGATCATATCAGAATAAACATAGAGTCCATATTAATGGAAGAAGCACAGGGGACTTATAGCCAGGAAGATGAGATCAGAGGGATGGATGTCCATTTGGGCATTGAAGGAACAAACTCCAATAGACATGGAGAAGGAAGGGATGAAAACATGAATATGGCAGAGACCATTAAAAATTTTCAGAAGGATGTCCAAAGCCATAAGGATGATAATGAAAGGATTATGAGAGAAAAGGAGCAACAAGATGAATTCAATGTGAAGTTAATGAAGATCTTGAACATAATAGAAAAATAAATTGGATAAGGAGAGTGGCTCAAGCAAATTTGGAAGTCACATGCCTCCTGATGAGAAAATAAGAACAAGAAGTGTTAGTATACATCACCACCACTCCCCTAGGCATTCCAATAAAAGAGAACAGAACAACTCAAGTCCATCCCCTATCAGGAAGCATAAGAGTTTTGGGGTGGATGAACTGCGAGGAGAAATGAACAAAATCAAACCTCTTACATTTGATGGTGAGCACAAGAAGGATGAAGATTCAAAGACATGGTTGTTGGGCATGAGAAAGTATTTTCAATTGCATAATTATTCTTCTCATGGAGAAGGTAGAATTTCCATATATCAATTCATGGGAAAGGCATCCATGTGGTGGAATCAACTTGTGAAAGTGCATCACATTAAAGAGAAAAGTGTTACTTGGAGGGAATTCAAGAAGTATTTTGAGAAGAAATACTTTACTAAGAGATACTATGACAATAAAATGAAAGAGTTCCATGAACTCAAGCTTGGGAGTATGACCATAGATGAATATGAAATAAGATTTCTTGAACTGCTGAAATATGGTTCTTTCATCAAGGATGAGATAGTTAAGATTCATAGGTATTTGAGTTGATTTCCATCATTTATCAATGAAAAAATACAGTATGATGATCCCAAGACATTGGAGGATACCATAGGGTGAGCTAAATGCCTATATGATAAAAAAAAATCAAGGCCAACTTTCCAAATATCTTGGGAAGACAAAAAGAAATTCAAGATGGATCAGAGGAAGAAGGGAACTAAGCCACCATTCTTCATAAATAATCCTCAGGGACAACCAACTTCTAGAGAACCTAGAACGATTGAGATAGGGGTCAAAGGCTAAGGAAACAACCTATTCAATGTTTGGGTTGCAAAGGAGATCATATGTTCAGAGATTGTCCTCACAGAGGTGAAAAGGTCAACATTGTCCATAATGTACAGCAAGATGAAACATTGGAGGACATGGGAAGATATGTACCAAGGATCTATGCAGCCCTGAACAACAAGCAAGGAGAGTATCAATCACATATGATTGAAGTGGAAGGTATGATTAACAACCAAACCATTGTTATTTTAATTGATTCAAAAGCTAGTCATAGTTATATAGATCCTAAGATGGTGGAAAGTTTGCATTTGCCAAGAAGCAAGAATGGAAAATCTTGGTTAGTGCAGCTAGCTACTAAAGCCAAAATAAAAGTTAATAAGATGGTTAAGTCATGTCTTATGGACATGAATGGACTGAACACCAGGGCAGATTTGAACGTCTTTCCTTTAGGTTCCTGTAACTGTCTAATTTGGATGGATTGGTTGGACGAACATCATTCTATCCTAGACTGTCATAACAAGGAATTTACTTGCTTGGATGAGGAAGGGAGCCTAAGGAAATTTCACGGAATTCCCGGGGCGGTAACCATCAGAGAAATTTCAACATTACAACTGAAGAAATTTTACAGAAAAGTGTGTCAAATATTTGCAGCTCATATGGAAGAGACACCTAAAGATAAGGTGCCAAATTTGGAGGATCATGCAGTCCTGGAAGATTTTGAAGATGTTTTCAAGGAGGTACCAGGACTACCCCCAAAGAGAGATATTGATTTCTCTATAAATTTAATGCCTGGATCAACTCCAGTGTCAAAGACTCCTTACAGAACGAGTACACCAGAGATGAAGGAGTTGCAAATGCAGCTTGAAGAACTTCTGAGGAAGGGTATATATGCCCAAGTGTGTCACATTGGGGTTCCCCAGTCTTGTTTGTGAAGAAGAAATATGGGACATTAATATTGTGCATTGATTTCAGAAAGTTGAATAAAGTGACTGTAAAGAACAAGTATTCTCTGCGAAGGATTAATGACCTCTTTGATCAATTGAAGGATGAAAATATATTTTCAAAGATAGATCTCAGGTTAGGATACCATCAGGTAAGGATTAAAGAGGAAGATTTCAACAAGACTGCCTTCAGGACAAGGTATTGTCATTATGAGTTCACAGTGGTACGATTTGGGTTGTCAAATGCACCAGTTGTTTTCATGTGCTTAATGAATGGTGTTTTCCGAGAATATTTAGACAAGTATGTCATTGTATTTTTAGATGACATTCTTATATATTCTAAATCAGAAGAAGAGCATGAGCATCATTTAAGGATGGTGTTGCAAGTATTAAGGGAGCATCAGGTGTATGCCAAATTGAGCAAGTGCTCATTTTATCAGAAGCAAATTCATTATTTGGGACATATCATTTCAGAGGATGGGATAGCAGTGGATCCTGAGAAGATAGAATCCATTAGAGAATGGTCAGTGCCAAAGAATGTGAAAAAGTTCAAATCATTCATGGGCATTGCAGTCTACTATAAGATATTTATTGAAGGATTCTCAAAGATTTCACACCCAATCACTTCCTTACAAAGAAAGGGTGTGAATTTTTAGTGGAAATTAGATTGTGAAAAGAGTTTCCAACACTTGAAACAATTATTAACAAATGCTCCAATACTAAGGATTGCAGACCCAAATGAAGACTTCATTGTATGTGCAAATGCATGTAAATAAGGACTTGGTGAAGTCCTCATTCAAAATGGGGTTGTCATATGTTACGAATCAAGGATGTTGAAGAAATATGAAAACCATTATGCCACTCATTATTTGGAATCAGAAACCATAGTGCATGCCTTGAGGAGATGGAGACACTACCTCATGGGGAAAAGGTTTGAGTTGAGGACAGACCATAATGGTCTGAAATGTTTATTTGATCAACCAACTCTAAATGCTAGGAAAAGAAGATGGTTAGAATTTCTAAGTGAATATGACTTTGTTATAAATCATATTATGGGGAAAGATAACAAAGTGGTTGATGCACTCAGAAGAAGAGTGCATGAATTGCATGCCACAACCATTAGCATGTACCAATCATATTTGAAAGACAAAATTTTGGAGGCTGCAAAATTAGACTTGCATTACAAGGAGTTAGTGGCAAAATTACAACAAGGTAATTTGCATCAGAAAATTGAAGAATACAAGCTAGATAATGATGAAATTCTCATGTACAAGGGAAAAATTTATGTACTAAATTCTCAGGAATTGAAAAATCTGATATTTATAGAAATGAATAATGTACCTTATGTTGGGCACCCAGGTTATCATAAAACTATTGCAGCTATCAAGGGCCAATATTATTGGCCAGGCATGAAGAAAGAGGTTGCTGATTTTATTGCCAAATGTTTGGAATTTCAAAAGGTAAAGGCTGAGCATAGGCACCCACCTGGTTGGCTACAACCATTACCCATTCTTGAGTGGAAGTGGGAAGTTGTAACCATGAATTTCATCACAAAACTACCCAGAACAAACAAACAACATGGTTCTATCATGGTAGTGGTAGATAAGCTTACTAAATCTTCCCATTTTATTCTAGTTAAGCTCACTCACAAGGAAGTCAACATTTACGATGTTTGTATGAGGGGAATTTCTAGGTTACATGGCATACCAAATACAATTGTGTTTGACAGAGATCCAAAATTTACCTCAAAATTTTGGAAAGGATTATTTAATGGATTTGGAACAAATTTTAATTTTAGTACATCTTATCATCTAGAATCAGATGGACAGACAGAGAGGGTGAATCAAGTGATTAAAGATATGTTGAGGATGTATGTGATGGATAAACCATGAAAATGGGAAGACTACCTACACTTGGTAAATTTTTCTTCTAACAATGGGTACCAAACATCTCTAAGGATGAGCCCATTTGAGGCACTTTATGGCAGGAAGTGCAACACACCAATAAGTTGGGATAACCCAGCAGATAGAGCAATGGTTGGGCTAGATTTTCTCAGGGAAATGGGGAGAAAATGATACAAATAAAACAAAATTGAAAGGATTCCCAAAACAGGAAGAAAAACTATGCAGATAAGGGAAGAACTCACAGGGAATTTAAAGTGGGAGACCATGTATTCTTGAAAGTGAAGGTGAACATAAGTTCCCTGAAGTTGAGGAATTGTTCCAAGTTGGTAGCTCGCTATTGTGGGCCATTTGAAATCCTAGAGAGGATTGGTCCAGTTTCTTATATGATTGCATTGTCTGCATTTATGTCTATTCATAATGTATTCCATTTATCATTGCTAAAGAAATATATACTTGATGCTAATCATGTTATTTATTGGGATGTGATTCAAGTGGAGCAAGAAGGCACTTTTCAAGTGAATTCGGTACGCATTCTGGATCAAAAAATCAAACAGCTCCAGAATCGAGCCATAGGGCTTGTAAAGGTCCAATGGACCTGGTATGGTTGCGAGGATGCTACTTGGGAGAATGAGGATGAAATGCGGGCAAAATACCCACATCGTTTTTAGGATTTTTGAAAATTTTGATATATGTGTACATGATGCACTGAGGACAATGCATAAATAAGGGGAGGGGATTATAATATCAATAGGTTGAACCAATTGTAAATGTAAATGAAAATGTACTTAAGTTGGTGAGATATTTGATATCATTTTGGTATGCACCTTTCATGGCATAGTGTGTGCATGTACTGCGTAGTAAAATGATGAAGTGTTTACATTCCAGGATACCACGCGCAACATTTTAAGTGCATGCGATATTGAGGCCAACGAGCCTTTGTGTATATGTTATATTTTATAGGTTGGTGAGATGTTTTGTGATGATTAGGCTGGAGAACCTAGATGTTAAAGGCCAATACGCCTATTTTGTACATGTCTCATCATTAATATAAAATACATCACTTCGCGCAGACTGACCACGATAAAAGAGAATGGGGGACTAAATCCACTGGTTAGGGAAAGGGAGGGGCTAAAAGGAAAGGAAAAAGGGCTAATCTAGGGAGCTTAAGCCAAAAAGGAATATTATATTAATATTTATTAAATCATAAAGTATGGATAATTATTTTATCCTAAGTTCCAAAGTTGGGGACAAGGGGGACAAAGTAGCTTCCAACATGACAAGTGTCAAGTTGGGGACATGCATACATATTGTTGGGAATTATTTCATTTCCGATCATTCTTTCCATCACCCATCCATCATTCAGTCATCCAGTCAAGGATCCATGAGAATTCACATACCCATTGAGCTATCCTTCATATCTTCATGACTGTACCTGAACCTATATCCATGGCCATTATGTTTTGTGTAGATGGTTAACTTAGGAGTTGGATTTGTTACAGGTATGAACTAACTGAGAGGGGGGGGGGTGAATCAGTTAGTGTAGATTATTAACTATTTCTCTTCTTTTTAACTTTGAATCATTAATCTTAGTGGCAGTGAGTCTTTACTGTGAAATTCAGAGTTATAACCACAAAGCAGATAACATAAAAAATAGCAATCACACACAGCATTCACTCACAAGTATGAGACACAGATTTTTCAAGAGGAAACCCAACCAGGGAAAAAAACCCCGTCTTCTTAAGATGTTAAGCAAGCTCCAATTGCGTTACATCTCATCTTTTATGAGCACCAACTCATAGAGGCTACAACCTCTGACTGCCAGCACCAACTGGCTGAGAGCACCAACTCCCACAGAATCCTAGTACCCACTGGGTGGAAGCACCGACTTCCTTTTTCTTTCAGCACCAACTGAGTGAAGGCACCAACCTTAAGATTCTACAAGCACCCACTTGCAGAGAAAGAGACATACGTCTCCCTAGCACCACCCTACCACCCTAATTTGTCAAAATAAATATTGCTCAAATCAACTTATTCATTCTGATATAGCTTGCTTACCCTTTCTGTTGATCTACTCTGTATTCTTCACTGTTTCTGATCTGCTGCTCTGCCTCACTGTCCTCTGCAGCCCATTCTCAGCTTCTTCTGTGTCGCTCAGATTCTCCTCTTCCTTTTCTCACTTGCAGAGCTCTCTCTCTGTTTCATTTTCAACAACAACCACACTCATCTCTGTTCCAGTTCATTATATAGATTCACCACATGCAGAGCTTTTCCTTGCGTTTCTCAACTCCAACTGCAGTTTCCCTTGCTTCCATTCTTTCTTCTGCTTTTCGCATGCCAGCATTCTCCCTGATTTTCTGAACTGGCTCTTTGCATGCCTCCTCTAGGCATGCCACATCATGCAACGTTGTGTTCCTCCTGTCTCAACTGCCAGTCTATTTTTAGACTGAAAGTCCTTCCGCTTTTCTCAACTCCAACTGCAGTTTCCCTTTCTTTCATTCTTTCTTCTGCTTTTCGCATGCCAGCATTCTCCCTGATTTTCTGAACTGGCTCTTTGCATGCCTCCTCTAGGCATGCCACATCATGCAACACTGTGTTTCAGCCCAACGCTGTGTTTCAGCATATGTAACATTACTATGTTTCAGCTGTTACAGTACTGTGTTTCAGCATAAGTTCCAGCTCTGTTTCAGCATTGTGTTTATGCATCTATGTTTCAGCATCTGCGTTCCAGCATCTGTGTTCCGACTTCTATGTTCCAGCATTTGTGTTCCAGCACCTGTGTTCCAACATTTGTGTTTCAGCATCTGCGTTCCAGCATCTGTGTTCCATCTTCTATGTTCCAGCATTTGTGTTCCAGCACTTGTGTTCCATCACTTGTGTTCCAACATTTGTGTTTCAGCATTTGCGTTCCAGCATCTGTGTTCCAGCTTCTATGTTCCAGCATTTGTGTTCCAGCACCTGTGTTCCAGCATTTGTGTTTTAGCATCTGCGTTCCAGCATCTGTGTTCCAGCTTCTATGTTCCATCATTTGTGTTCCAGCACTTTTGTTCCATCACTTGTGTTCCAGCATTTGTGTTTCAGCATCTGTGTTTCAGCATCTGTGTTCCAGCATCTGTGTTTCAGCATCTATGTTCCAGCATTTGTGTTTCAGCATCTGTGTTCTAGCATTTGTGTTTCAGCATCTGTGTTTCAGCTTCTGTTGTGCGTGCTCCATAACCAACCAATTGCCATCAATTCCAGCATCTCTTGTGCGTGCTCCATAACCAACCGATTGCCATCAATGACAACCATGACCGTCTGCGTCATCTCAGCTATAGCCATATTTCCAACAGGATTGAAGAAGCAGGTTGTCAGGCACGTGGGATATTGAAGAGGCAGGTTGTCAGGCCCATGATAAATTTCTCTCTGGGTGAGAGCATTGTTGAGGAATTGATTTCTTGAAGGTGCTAAATTGTAGCTACAGGGCTCTAAGACTTCTTGTTTGGCCTGTTGCTGAAGCCCAGAAAGGAAGTGGGGCAGCCGAAGGATTGTTGAGTAGAGAAGGGGCACACTTCCTGGTTGGGACAAACATGTGTGTAATGAGGGATTGTATGTTTTTAGTTTGAGTTGGCACCTGTGACAGAGTCTTTCCTGTTGTCTATGAGCCATTAGCATGGTTAGGAATCCCTTTACCCGGGTGGAGTTTAGTCCCAGCTTAGGGGTGACTCACTGTTGAGAGTGATGAGCAGTGTGGTCTAAGGTTGGGAGGTTTGTGGAAGGTCTTCATGTAGTTATTGATATTCTTACCAAGATAATTGTCAACTGTGTGATAAATTTACATGCTCCATTGTTATTTACGTGTTTATTTTTATGGGTTTATTCTATGTGCGGTTATAATTGTCTTTATATTTATGGGTATTTCTTGTATACGTTGTATGTATATTTTTACTATTATTTCCATATGTATCTGTGCATTTACGAAATGCAATTGTCTTTTTATGTTTATATATAAATTTTTGCAAGAGTTCAGTGTGTATATGTTTTAAATGCATGTCGTTTGAAAACTTTATGTGGCATAGCTTAGTTTGGATGTTGGGTATGTTACATGATATTCCACAGAGAGAATGAAAGTGTTCTCTCATGTATCATGGCTCATATTGGGTGGTCGAGGACATTACATAAACAATGGATAACAACTCCAAATCATGTGTTGCATTCCTTCTCAACTTTCTCGATATGTAAGTGATCACTCAATCGTCTTGCATCAAAACTCCGCCTAAGCCTTCCTTGGATGCGTTAGTGCATACCAAGAAGTTCGTGTCCATGTCAGGGACTGTTAGTATCAGTGTTGTTTTCAACACCTCCTCGAGCCTCTGAAATGATTCCGCACATATCTCGATCCAAAACTCATCTTAAAGGCGGTCTTAGGGAAGTCATCCTCCTTGATCCGTAACCGGTGATACCTGAATCACAAGTCGATATTTGAAAACACCATTGCACCTTTCATCCGTTTGAACAGATCATCTATCCTTGGCAACAGATATTGATTCTTGATCATTTCCTTCCTCAATTGACGATAGTCAATGCAGAGTCTCCACGACCCATCCTTCTTTTGTATGAAGATAACAGGTGCACCCCATGGTGACACACTAGGATGTATAAGTCCTAGGTCTAGCAACTCCTTTACTTGCATTCTCAAATTCTATAACTATGGGGTCGACATTCGATAAGGAATTCTGGCTATTGGTTCAGTTCTCGGCTTTAGGTCAATGGTAAATTCCAATTCCCTCTCCGACGACATCCCAGGTAACTCCTTCGAGAAGACGTCCGCAAACTCTCTCTCCATCGGAAGGTGTTCTATACCTTCTGCTACTCCCTTCACATTTAATGCAAGGATCGCATAAATTTTACATCCCTTATGCATGCTCTTCCATAGCTGTAATGAAGAGATGAAACTCATGGAAACTCCCTGGTTCCGACTTACAATCACATGTCTATGTCCCTCATCATCGACCAAGATCAACCATTTCATCTTACAGTTGAGTATCACCTCATGTGATTCCAATCAATCCATACCGATCACGACATCATAAGATCCAAATATTGTGATGTACAGGTTGGCCCTGGTGACAAACTCTCCTAGGTTAAGGCTAGATCCCATAACTGTCCCTCCAACCTTCTATTTGGCTCCTGAAGCCATCTCTACAAAGCTAAACTGATCTTGTTCGACTGCCTTTACCTTAATTATTTTTAGCACTGCCCTAGAAATGAAACTCTCTGCAGCACCGGGAACTGTCAAAATAATGAGGGTCTGGTCAGTGACGATACCTGATGTCTCGAGCATAGTCGACTGGTGCTCTTCCTGGCAGTTATTCACTACTGCAAGAATCCGATGGGTCTTTCCCAAATCTCCCATGATAGTGGGTCCGACTGATCTAGATGCTATAGTCCTCTCCACTGGGAAGTTGAGTTGGAAATGTGGCTCCCCATATTTCAACATACTTTCTTTGGTTTAGTATTCCTGGTACTCGAAGTAGAAGCTGACGACCCACTGGCCTGGAATCCTGGTTCGTTCTATTGAACATGCCTAAAATGCTACTGTTGTGGTTGACATTGTTGTTGTTGTTGTGGTCCTCAATAAGGAGTCCACTGTTAAGGCATTGGTCACCGAGGTGTAGTGAAAGTGGATCCTCTCCGGAAGCCAATATATCCTGGTGAATGCATGGCTAGTTTATGATGCTGGTGCATACAAGATGACACTTTCCCTGCTAGTATCTCTAGAGTTCGGCTTTGAACCCCGCTGATAATATCCTCCTCTTCTATGAGGGCCTTCTGGATGACATCATGCAAGGTCTGAGGCATCATAATCCTAACCTTTGCACGTATGTTGAAATTAAGGCCAAACAAGATCTTGTTGACCTTAAGTTTCTCAGTAAATTGGTGCAAAGAATACCAAAATCACTCCAAAAATGGGCCTCGTACTCAGGCACTGTGCGGACACCCTGTCGCAAGGCATTGAACTCATTAAGCTGACACTCAACGAATTCCTTAGAAATATACCTACCCTGGAACTGTTCCTCGAACAGTTCCCATGACACGTATTTGACGACCATGTTCAATTGCGACAGGAGCATCTTCCACCATATAAGAGCGCTCCCCTTTAATTGAAATACTGTCATGCAGACCTTTGTATTGGAGGTATATTCACGAAGTGAAAAGAACATTGTCATATTATTGCGCCATGCCTCGGCTGCTGCGCTGTCTGGGGCACCAAATAACTCAAGAAATTTGACCTTCTCGAGTTCGCAGTGAATACAAACAATACTGGTTGGGCGCGTCGTGGACCCTTAGGGGTACAGGCACCCTGCCCTTATCTCACTATAGATGGTGAATCAAGGCCTCTGACAATATCAGGAAGGACCTTGTCAGACCATTATCATCCCTTACAACAATCGAATCCAGCCCAAGAACTTGTTCTTCCCCTTGGAAGTTAGACTCCGAGGGTGCCGGCACCTCTGGAGGCATCACACCTCCTTCCACAACACCCATTGGGAATCTCTATGGCATCCTCTCATTGATATTACCACATGGACGTGCAAAAGTTTTACTTAGTGCTAGGATATTACTCAAGGGTTTAAACCCGCTCTAATACCATATGTAACGACCCCATCATTACGACTACAAACAACGCAACACTAAAGAAATTTTTTTTTTTCTTAGAAAGACGACAACAACGACAATAGTTAAACAACACAACTTGATGACGAACACCACGTATGCAGATCAGGAAATAGACAACAATGAATCAACACACTAGCACATCATACAACTAGACAATACATGTGATAATCAATAGACAAATAAAAATGATTACCTACCCAACACAAGCAAGACAAATCCTACAAGCTAAAGGAAAACATCCACCAACCCGACACAATGAATTTGATGACTAGTAACTGGAAACCTCTATGGCACACAAAACCAAAATGCGTTAAGGCGTTACAAACCAAGTGCCAACATCAATTACAATGAACAATGCCCACATCAGGAGCACAGACTCTGGCCAGGTTATCATTCGCCTCTATCCATCAGGGCATGCGATTGTCACCTCATCAGGAATCATGTCATCCCAGGCGATAGGCATGACATCAACCATGGCACAACATAACATAACTAAACCCTTAACCCAAGCTATATTCATCGTCCTAGGAGACCGAATTAACCGACAAGAAGACTACACCCAAGGACCCAATTAACAGGTCAACAAGAGGCAAGGGTATCTGACTAAAATAACAATGATACATCACATTAAAGTCCTAAATCCACATAATTCATGTGTTCTTTAAACTAATCCTTCTTTACCAGTGATGGGATAACTACTTGTTTTGGTTTTCACTACAAAAGAGAATTAGTATATGCACTTAACATGATCAATAATAATACTAGTGTAATGAGGAGTGTAATTATGAATCATGCGATGTTCGCATAGTAAGAAGTATATTCTCTAAAAGTATTGGTTATTCCCTGGTGACGCCTTGACTACCTCAATCTTTACAATTTAAATAATTATATTCAACTATAGTTCATCATAACTAATCTACAATTATAATTATTAGAACTATAATTGTTTCAGTGCAACTGAAACAAAACCGAATATTCACATAACAATATATATTGAATATATTTGTAAATGTTGTGAATTATTAATCAACTACATTGCTTCCCCTTTAACATTATTGATTTAAGAATCAATAAATCGCTGCCCCTAAAAAGGAAAAGTTGTCATAACAACATACCACACCACCATTACCATCACAAATATTGCACAATCACCAAACACAATCATTGTCTATTAAATGCAATTACACAGTCACCAATTACATAGTAGGACATAGGTCATTATATAGTAGAACCTATATGATCCAGGGGATCAAATTTTTCTCAAAATTCAAAGTACTTGGAATTGCTTCAAATTGAACGGGTGCGTAGGCCTCATCATCATGAACCCAACGCAACTCGTTTGGGTTCAAAAGGACGTCAGATAAGTGAGATACCACGTTCTTTTCAAATCGTCAAACAAGCAAAAAAAATGTGTTGACTGTACAGTCCGTATGGATGCTGACGTGGCAGGGTCATACGACATGTGGCAGGAGTTGAGTTGGCAGGGTTGTACGACACGTGACAGGAGCTAAGTTGGCAAGGCCGTACAACACGTGGCAGGTGTTGAGTGGCAGACATGTGGACGAATCAACATCCGACACGTGGCATATTGGTAGCGAATGGAATGGTGACATGTGGCCCAAGCAAAGGCTGCCACGTGTCACCTAGGCTATGGATAAAACTTGTGTAGTCGACAGGACTCAACCCCATGACCTTCAGGCAAGGGGAAGAGCTTTGGGAAGGGCCTCCCAACCGGCACGCCCACCAATGGTTCTTAACATATGAATGGGCTTAATTTTATTTGAATTGCATTTGTTTTGAGTTGGGGCATGGTCCAGGCCGGGGCCTCGGTCACATATATACATACCATATAACCATTCAAACCCCATGCGCATTCAAACCCTGCACAATTTTCCACTTGGCGCATTGTCATATGTTAAACCTTGGCCCTTTGTTATGAGCGGGTGCGGTCACATGGTAAGCCACATGCCCAATGGCTTGGCGGTTAGGGGTTAGGCGCGCCCTAACCGTCCTACAGGTCGCACCATTTTGCAGTTGCGTCCAGTGCTAGGTTTTAACACAAATATGAGCGTAGAGGCTAGGTTGAGGATGCAGAGGTGCATTTTGGCGATCCAGAGACAACAAGTTTGAAGGGGAACTTCCAGGAAGCCTATCTTCTTCAATTTTTGGCCAAACCAGGTGCTGAAAAAGCCCAACTAGGGGTTTTTGGACGTTTTGAAGCCATTGGAGCCATCTATTTGACATTTTGAGCATTGTAAAGAAGATATTTTATCAGTTTGAGCAAATAATACAAAATATCCAATGGAAGCTGGACCAGGAGATGTAGCCCAAGAGAGGGGTGAACTCCTTTATCATTTGTTGGGTTATGTGTTTTCTGTTCACTATTATTTGCTACTTATTATATGCATCTTGAATGTGTAATTTATATAAAAGTTGTGTTTGCAAATTGATCCTTTTGCATAAGAACACTTGAATTAAAACTTGCAAATATTTTCAAGAATACAAGCCTTTATCATTTTCAGATCAAATTGGTATCAGAGCTTAGGTTTTTGAAGGCTTGATTATTTGCAAGTGTTTTATTTTTTAATGCTCACAACGTTGAAACTCACAAGAGGAGAAGGTCAAATTGTAGAGCTAAGTTCTCATCCTTCAAGAAGAAAGATTATATCATCACCTCAAGCTTCAAGGAGGCATTCACCAAGTATGGCTCATGAAGAAAGTCATGAACATATTCCTACAAAATATGAAGATCTCAGAAAGGATTTCATGGAAATGAGAGAAATGATGAAAGTCTTGATGGAAGAAAGGAATACCGGGTTGCAAGGTGAAGGCTCCAACCCTTCAAAGAACAAGGGAGACAGTGGTGATAAAACTCCAAATGGAAATGGAGGGAATGGTGCTTCTCCACCACCCTCACCTCCATCTTCCTCTTCTTCTACCAGTTCACAACCTCTTCCAAATTCTCCAAAGAGACATGGTAATACTCCTCCACAAATTCCTTTGTTAAAGCTTGATATTAAATTTGAATTGCCAATGTACAATGGAGAGGTAAATGCTGAGAAATTAGATAACTGGATTCGTCAGATTGAGGTGTATTGTAGGATACAAAAAATTCAAGATGATGA
>ML776941.1:2311394-2341577 GCA_009831015.1 Picea engelmannii
CATAGTCCTATCATGCATGAGAGTTATGTTGAGCAATATGCTTTAGATGCTGATTTTAAAGAAGTATATGCGACTTTGTGTCATTCTAACCATGTTGAGGAATTGGATTACCATGTGCATGATAATCTTTTATATCATCTTGGAAAGCTATGTATTCCATAGGGTGAAAGAATCAACATAATAAGAGAATCCCATTCTTCTCTTATTGCTGGTCACTTTGGTGTAGGCAAGACGATGGCTAATTTGCAAAGGTACTTCTATTGGCCTAAAATGAATGAAAGTGTTTCAAGATATGTGGTGCAGACCCACTCGGCCCTCAGGTTGAGGATCCACTTATAGGAGCGTTCTTCGTTTCCCTTTGAGCCGGATCGACACTTTCAATTCCCTGCTTGAATCTTCTTTCTTTTGATCCACAGGTCCTTTCGGAAGCTTCCCCGACGTGAACGGAACTAGGTGCAAGCTCCCCCTTCTCCGCGTGACCACCGGCTAGGCTTCCCACTAGCACTTCTCACCTTTCTCCACTTCACAAATCGAAAGGTTGGACTTCCATCCCCTTATCTTACGAACCCCCGAGACACGAAAAGTCAACAGGGTGTTGACTCTCCTCAATGAACAATGCGTGTCCGCCTGTCTATTCCACGGGTCCACCTTGCGATTCTGCCATGTGTTCCTTACACTCCACTTCTCACTTCACCACTTCGCTCCCCGAAGTACTATCTAATTTGTATCACGACACCCGAAGTGCCGAGATCCAAAACTCCTGAATACTTCTTGTCACATCTCGTGACCTTGCAACTTCTCCTTCTAATCTCTCAACTCTTCAACTGTCGAATTCTGACACGTCGTCCATGCGGTCCCACAACGAAACTTCTCAGCCTTTCAAGACTTCGCCTTTCGCAAACTAGAGTACCCAACTTTTGGGCTCTCACCTCACAAACCTCTGAGTTCGCGAGATCTCTAGATATCTGCCACCTGTCCTCCCCAAATGGATGGCTCTGATCCACTCGCCACTTCTCTACTCGCCTTTCATGAATTCATGAACCTTGATGGAAAACTTTCGACCCTTCAACTCACGAAGTCCCGAAGTGAGATTTCGCGAGCAATCCAATGGCCCTGGCTAACTTGGATCTTATGGCCCTAATTTCTTCTGAGCTTATGCTTGAGGAAAGCTCATCGTAACGTACCTTCTTCTCTACAAGATCTGATGACTCTTTTGACTTCGCAAATTCTTCTCAAAGAATTTCGACCATCCGTTTCTTCCTGGACAACTCCTGCAAATTTAACCAAATAATTTCTCCGCGGAACTTACCCGCCTGCAACGCAAACTTGCTACGCATCCTTTAAACGCTTCAAGGCACCAACCTTCTATGCTTTTCTTTGAAAAATGCGAAGACCCTATCCCTCCTGAGATTTCTCCAACTCTGAGTCTTAAAGAAGACTCCCGCACGCACTCCTTGCGGTGAATCCTTCAATTACTTCAAAGAATTGAAGTCCTTCGACTCTGTGCACTCCTTGCAACAGTAGTCCTTCAAAAATTTCTCAGGTTCGCAAACTCTAAGACTTTACTTAGCCTATGCACACCTTGCACAACTCTTGTGCTCAAATTGCACTTCTGTGAGAATGAGAACAGTGTTAACCCTCCTGAGCTTTCAGAGATAAAACTCTGAACTCTTGTCAAGGCACTCCTTGCAGACAACTTCACTGCACTCCTTGCAGGAACTCTTGCTCAGATAGAGAAACAATCGAAACTCATTCCTTACTCTCTCTCAGACTTCAAACACAAAGCATGGAATCATATACATAGCAAATAAAGCAAATGTATAATAGAAAGTAATCATCCATGAGAATAACATTCAACATGCATACACAGAGAACAATACGACACCATGAATTTGAATCGAAGCTCTTTCTATTAATTCAAATCTCTGTACATGGATGTTTTCAACTACAACTCTCTGCTCTCTTCTCTATCCTCTATGCTCTATCTTTACAATCATGTTACAACTATACAATGAGGGTGTCTATATCCCGTTTCTATCTTGCGCTCTAAAAACTGTCTAATCTAGAATTAAATTCTATCTACCTACATTCATTACACATAAAGGCTCCTATATACTATGGATGAGAGCGGATCGCTCAAGGTCCTTTTACAATAATACAAGCATGCCTCCACTTAATGACTTCATTAATATTTCAAAACATTTTCAAAAAAAGTGCTTGGTGCTTTTCCAACTGTCTCTTATCTCCGTGCTGTCTCACTGCTAGCTATGCTTGCACACCCTTGCGATGCTCCTACATCATTATGTTCGAGGATGTTCGTTATGTTCCACAAGCAAACCTAGTAACAGAAAGTTGGGTTTGTATACTCCACTTCCAGTTCCTTCTCGTCCTTGGGAAAGTATTTCTATGGACTTTGTAGGAGGTCTACCTATGTCTAAAAGAAATCATGATTATCTTTATGTTGTGGTTGATCAATTTAGTAAAATGTGTATTTTGATGCCTTGTAAGAAGCAGGTTAAAGCTTAGCAAACGACACAAATGTTCTTTCAGAATGTTTGGGTACATTTTGGATTGCCTAAATCCATTATTTCTAATTGAGATTCTCAATTTATTAGGAGCTTTTGGTCGAGTTTATGGGCACTTATGGACACCAAACTGAAAAAGAGCACATCTTTTCATCTGCAAACTGATGGACGAACAGAAGTGGTAAATAGAACAGTGGTGCATCTTCTTCTTGGTTATTGCAGCAAACATCCTAAACTTTGGGATGAGCATTTACACTACATTCAACATGCTTACAATCGAGCTAAGCACTCTTCAACTCAAACATCGCCATTTGAAGCATGTTTTGGCTATTTGCCCAAATCTCCTTTAGATTTTATCTTTGGGAAGGATATTGCTATTGATGGTCAATATGACATTAATAGGGTAGAAAAGTTTATTGAACAAATTCAGTCGATACATCAAATGGTACAAGAACAGTTGGAAAAGAGTCAAGCCAAGTACAAAACAAGACATGACAAGCATCGTGTTGATCATAGTTTCCAAGTTGGAGATGAAGTTTGGATTTACATTAGTAAGGAGAGGCTTAAAGGACAAGGTAAAAAACTAAAACCAATTAGATATGGTCCTTTCAAGATTCTTGAAAAGATTGGTAACAATGCCTTCCGTTTGGATTTACCTCCTTATATGCAAATGTATGCAGTTGTTAATGTTGAGAATTTGAAATTGTATGAGACTCCTTTGATTGATGATCAAGGAGAACATGTTCAGATTTCTTATATAGATGATTTCTCCCCAAAATATCTTACAGAACTACATGAAGACACAATCCTTGATAGGAGAATGAGAACTTCAAAACGAGGAAATGTGGAATATCTTCGAATTGGTCTTAAAGACACAAATCCAAGCAAAGCCAAGTGGATTGAGGTTGGAAAGGTGAGGGAACTATACCCTCATCTTTAGATAGACTGAAAATAGTCTTTTGGAGGTCCAAAAGATTTCCAATGGGGAGGTGTGATCTAGGGGATCAAATTTTGCTCAAAATACAAAGTGTTTGGAATCACTTCAAATCGAACATGTGTGTAGGCCTCATTGTCATGAACCCAACACAACTCGTTTGGGTTCAAACAGACGTCGGATGAGTGAGATATCCATTTTGTTCAAATCATCAAACATGCAAAATAAATGTGTTGACTGTACAGTCCGTATGGATGCTGACGTGGCAGGGCCATACGACACGTCGCAGGAGATGAGTTAGCAGGGCCGTACAACACGTGGCAGGAGCTGATTTGGCAGGGTCGTATGACATGTGGCAGGTGTTGAGTGGAAGACATGTGGACGAATCAGCGTCCAACATATGGCATATTGGTAGCGAATTGAATGGTGACACGTGGCCCAAGCAAAGGCTGACACATGTCACCTAGGCTATGGATAAAACATGTGTAGTCGGCAGGACTTGAACCCACGACCTCCGGGCAAGGGGAAGATCTTTGGGAAGGGTCGCCCAACCGACGCACCTACCAATGGTTCTTAACATATGAATGGGCTTAATTTTATTTGAATTGCATTTGTTTTGAGTTGGGGCGCAGTCCAGGTCGGGGCTAAGCCCCAGCCCCCGGTCACATATATATATACCATATAAACATTCAAACCCTACATGCTTTGCCACTTGATGCATTGTCATATGTTAAACCTTGGCCCTTTGTTATGTGCAGGTGTGGTCACATGGTAAGCCACATGCCCAATAGCTTGGCGGTTAGGGGCTAGGCACGCCCTAACCGTCCTATAGTTTGCACCGTTTTGTGGTTGTGCCCGGTGCTAGGTTTTAATACAAATATGAGTGTAGAGGCTAGGTTGAGGATGCAGAGGTGCATTTTGGCGATCCAAAGACAACAAGTTTGAAGGGGAACTTCTAGGAAGCCTATCTTCTTCAATTTTTGGCCAAACCAGGTGCCGAAAAAGCCCAGCTAGGGGTTTTTGGACATTCTGAAGCCATTGGAGCCATCTATTTGGAATTTTGAGCATTGTAAAGCACATCTTTTATCACTTTGAGAAAATAATACAAAATATCCATTGGAAGTTGGACTAGGAGATGTAGCCCAAGAGAGGGGTGAACTCCTTTATCATTTGTTGTGTTATGTGTTTTATGTTCACTGTTATTTATTTCTTATTATATGCATCTTGAATGTGTAATTTCTATAAAAGTTGTGTTTGCAAATTGATCCTTTTGCATAAGAACACTTGAATTAAAACTTGCAAAATTTTTCAAGAATACAAGCCTTTATCATTTTCAGATCACTATAACCAATTACTCAGTCAAAAATTACACAGTCACCAAAAATGGAAATTACTGTCTATTTAAATTCATTAACATAGTCATCAAAAGGCTCAACTATTATATAGTCACTACACCACCATTGCACAGTCAGAATTTCTTCCAATACACATTCATAATCATTTCCATTACACAGTCATACAATGCAATAAACTCACCCAACCAAATACACAGTAAAAAACACAACAATCAATTCTTTGTCACTCATAAAATTTGGGGATATCACGATTGAATACAAACTCTATCAAATTCATGGATATCGCTGTGAATATAAACTATATCTATCAATCAAGGGGATTCGATGCCACATGATATATAAAATAGTTGACCCATCATTTTAAAATGTTGTTCGAGTATTAACACGCAGTCCATAAAAATAAGTAGAATGCATAGTACATGAATGATAAAGATGGAATAATATAGATGCAATCGTTGAGCAATAATAGTTGATGTGGTTGTCATTACATATTAAAAACGTAGACATTATCATGGTAAACACACAGTCATTCACAGAGTAAAACAAAGTCATTCTCAAGGTAATAATTCATGGTTGATTAATATGCAAGTGGAGCATTCAATGAAAAACACAGGTGAAGGATTCATAGTTGATTAAAACTCAGGTACAACATTCAAGAAAAATGTTGGTAAAATTTGATGGTTGATTAAAACGCTTGTAAAAAAATCCATGAAAATTGCTTGGTAAATTCATGGAATGAAAGGGGTATGAACTCTATCAATCAAAATCTCAGCCATGTAACATTGTTGGGGTAAATTCAAAATCGATGTATATAAAAACATTGTTACAACAAATAAATCGTAGTCACTACAAATTTCAATAGTAGTCACTGCATCTTAAAAACACTGTCAATTTATTACATCGTACTCACTACATGTAATCACAGACAAAATACCCAACCAAGCACTGGGATTCATCACAAAAATCACAGAGATGATACCGAACAAGTGTTGGGGTTTATCAATAAAATCACTAGAGCTATACCAATCAAGCACTGGGTAATATGCCCAAAAATCGTAGAGATAAAGCGTAGAGATAATCCAACAAAATATGCAAAGATAAATCATTCCACAATGAATCAATCAATGCAAGGATGCTCATTCTTAGAAACACGGGGATAAGTAAGGGATAGATATCTGGGAAATAATTATCCCTCACTCATCATCCATGCACAGAAAAACAAGGATTTTGAATCTATAGGTATTTAAACACCGAAGTGATGACCATCGATTCGGCTCCTGGACGATTGCTCAGGAATAGACTGATGACTGAAGGGATAAGGGAAAAACACAAAATTCTTCATAATAATCAATGAAAAAAAAAACATAAGAATCATAGCAATCAAGGTTTGGGTTGCCAAGGAAATCAATTCAAAATGCAACAAGCATAAGGCTGGGATGAATTTAAATTTTTTGATTAAAAACGTTGAGTAAAACACATTTCTTTACACAATAGAAGTACAATAATGAAAGTGCAAGAACAATATTAATCTACCATTAAAAAATAAACACACATGTACCATAGCCAAATGCAACAACTCTGAGTTGTTGTCCCGTGCACGCTCCATCCAGCTCCTGCTTGTCGACCGATGTGACCTCACTGGTACCTCTTAGCCAATTCTATGGGAACTCTTCTTCCCCCTGAGCTCCCCAAGCTGCAAAGGGGTCACGCACACAATACCAGAGAACCACACAACCTAAAATTTATGTTGCTTAGTTTCAATTGAACCTAGTACCTAGAACCTTCTTCCTTTTCTTTTACTGAGAGTTGCAAGGAAACTGGTTGTCACAATACAGCTTCAACCGGTTCCCATTCACTAAACCATCCTCCCATTCCCCCTTAAGAGTTTTCAACTGCACAACTCCACCTTCTGTAACATAGGAAACTTCAAATGGCCCAAGCCAATGTGTCCTGAAATTCCATGGATGCTTCATGAACTTGCTGTCATATAAAAATACCAAATCTCCTTGCTTAAACACTTTCTTCTTGATATTTATGTTGTGGTAATCCTTTTCTCTTCCGTTTTGTACCCGTTGATGAAATCCTGCAATAAATCTATCATCCTCCAATTCGATCAACTGCGCAAGCCTATATTGAAAAGTGCTTATGTCATCCATACCAATAAATGTTAAAATTATTAAACTAGGAACCAAATATTCCATAGGTACCACTGATTCCAAGCCATATACTAACTTAAAGGGAGTTTGCGTAGTTAAATTTTTGCAAGTAGTTATATAAGCCCATAAAACTGTTGGAATTCTTAAATCCCAATCATCTCTGTTAATGCTACAAATCTTGGTCAACGTTGTCTCCAAGATCTTATTGAAATTTTTTATTGTACCATCCACCCATGGGTGGTATGGTGTTCTCTTCTGATGGTGAACTTCAAATTCTTGATTGAAGGCTTCAATAGTTTTGTTTATGAAGTGCGTTCCTTGATCACTCATGAGGATATTCGGGCATCCAAATCTGGTTATAATATCCTCAAATATGAACTATCCAGCTATAGCTTCACTACAATCCTTAATTACTCTTGGTTCTGCCCATATGGTCAGATACTTTGTAGTAGTGATAATGTATTGAGCTCCTGTGTGTTTTCTTGGTGGATTGATAGGTCCCACAAAGTCAATATCCCATTTCTCAAATACTTTTAATGTTAATTATGGTGCTAAAGGCATCTCATCCCTTCTGGAATTATTTCCTACTCTTTGACATACATCACAGGCTCTGTAGTATTCCTTAGCATACTTATGTAAAGTAGGCCACTAGAGGCTAGCTTTGAGAACCTTCTACGTTGTTGCTTTCCCTACATAGTGTCCTCCTACGATGCCTTCATGTGCTTTTGCAAGAATCAATGGTATTTCTTCCTCCATAATGCATCTCCTCAAGATATCATCTAGTCCCATCTTATATAACTATACAACTATAAGTTAAAATTTAGTAGCGCGGACAACCAAATATTTCTTCTGCATGACCGTGTATTCGCGAGGTTCCATTCCTATGGATAGGAACTGAACTATCTCGACGAAGTGATCATCGATTTTTCAGATGGCCAACAATTGTGAATTTGGAAGTGTATCCTCTAGACTAGTAGGTTCTTCTCCATGTTCCAACCTGGATAAGTGGTCAGGTCCTTTATTCATTCTTCCTGGATTAGCCACAATCTCAAAGTCATACTCCTGGAATAGTAGTATCCATCTGCATATTCTTCCCCCAACACTGGCTTGTTGACTAAGTACTTCAATGTAGAATGATCAATGAACATCTTAAAGTGTCTTCCCAACAAATAGTGTCTAAATTTCTGCAACGCATATACCATAGCCAAGCCTTCTC
This sequence comes from Picea engelmannii, assembly GCA_009831015.1. Lineage (NCBI taxonomy): Eukaryota > Viridiplantae > Streptophyta > Pinopsida > Pinales > Pinaceae > Picea > Picea engelmannii. The sequence goes on from ML776941.1 coordinate 2,319,581, forward strand.
TTTCAGTGATAGTATAATTCCTTTCATCTGTAGAAATATTCTTGCTAGCAAAGGATATATGGTGGTAGATGTCTCCTACACCTGGCTGTGCCAAGACTTCTCCTAATGCAATGGACGGAGCATCGACATGAACATTGAACTCCTTACTCCAATATGGAAAGACCAAGATTGGCGTAGTGACCATTTTCTTCTTTAGTGTGTCGAAGCTTTGCTGGCATTATTCTGTCCATTAGAACTTACTATATTTCTTTAATAGCTTATCCATAGGTGTTGTTATTTGTGCATAACACTTAATAAATTTTCCTATAGTATCCAGTGTGTCCTAGTTCAGTGCACAACTGTGTAACCGAAGTAGGGGGAGGTAGATCAACAATGATGGAAATCTTGGAAGGATCCACCAAAAACCCCTACTTACACACAATGTTCCCTAGTAGAACTACAAAGGGTGAAAATAAAATACATTTTTTCAAATTCAGGGAAATTAGACATTGCCTTCACTTATCTAACATTAATCTCAAGCATTCAATATGATCGTTCATTAGGCTAAAAACAGTCCAATCATCAAAGTATGCTTCCAATAATTTGTGTAAAAAGTCCTTAAATACTTCGACCGCCACCCTGGAAAACATGGCTGGTGCATTCTTCAAGCCAAAAGGCATCACAGTTTACTGAAAAGAACCCCATTCTATTGCAAATGTGGTCTTATGTATGTCCTCCTTAACAATTCTGATCTGGTGATAGCCTGGAAATCCATATGTGAATGAGTAAACCTCCTATACTACTACATTATGTAGAACTTCATCAGTAAAGGGTGTAGGAAAGGGGTCATGTAGGCATGCATCATTCATTTTCCTTAAATCTACACACATTCTAATTTATCTTGACTTCTTATCTTGGACCACCATAGGGCTGATCCATTCAGATTCTTCAACTGGTTCTATGATTCCCGCTTCCAAAATTCTATCCAATTCAATCTTAACTTTCTTATTATATTTATGATTTAGTCTATAAGGTCTATGATTGATGGGTCTTGCATCTGGTCTCAGAGGGGGCATTTAATGCCCTTCATGTCTGTGAAGTTGGTTGGAAATAAATATTGATATTCATGGAATAGTTCTGTGATCTTGCTAATAGTAGAATCATCCCAATAGTCTCCAACATTTGCTAATTTAGGGGTTTTCTCTGTTCCAATATTAACCTTCTTAATTTTAATGGGTTGTCCAATAAAAGGTAATTCAATCCCTGGCCCTTTTATGTCTCTTTTTCCTTCATTTTCTAAGATGTTTACATTCCTAGGATCATCATCTTTATTAGCATTAATATTATAACAACCCTATAATCTCTAAAGAGGTACAATCCATTCATCCTCTTCTTTCTCAAAAGGGAGGGTAGGTGCCTCCTCAAAGACCTTTTGTCTTACAATTTGTAAAGCCTAATCTATTGTGGGGTAATGACTCTCAAATAAAAATGTATCTATAAATTTCTGAGTCATACTATACCAATATCAAGTGTCTAACTGTAGTTATTCTTGAAGATACCAATTGATAGGTGTAGTATCCAATGTGTTAATGAATTTATGTACCCATTGTTCTTGAGGGACGCTACTCCAGGCTTCCCACAACTTCGCACATGGTCCTTAGGGAAACTCTGACTTGTGTATCGAACTTCACATCCCTCAACTTGGTTTGAAAAGTGCAGTGTCATCAAGGTGCGACATTGTACCCACTTTGTGACATTCTTCTTGTGTGTTCCCCACCATCTAGTTTGTGTCGCTTTCAATGATTCATCCAGTTCCAACATCCTCTGTTGTACTGGTATAATTATCTCAAATTCAACTAGAAATGTCTCTAAATGATTCAGACCATCAAATGTAGGGAGATTAATTACTTCTGTTCCAATCCATTGAAATGATCTAGTCAATATGGTGCATCTCCGTGTAGAGACTTCGTACATTCTATTCTGCCAGTTTTCCAAGGCTTCTTCTGAATTTGATGAACATGCACTTTCCCTTCGCCAACTTAGATTTCCATCTATTGTGGGATTAATATAATCATGTTGTCTTGTTGTTAGTTTATAGATGTTTTCTAGCTTGTAGGCATGGTATTCTTCTCTTATGGGTTCTGTGTATCTGCGAACTTCATCAAGGTCAAGAGGTGTAATGACCTTAAGGCCATTACCCTCAAATGTCATTCTTATCTTCTTTACTTCAACAATAGTTGAATTAAGTTCAGAAAAACCACAGATTCGTTGATGGATTGTCGACGTTTCGAATCCATATCAGGATCCATCTTCAAGACAAGAGGCCTCGGTAATGATTTAAGAGAGATGCTTCCTATAAATGCTAAATGGATAGAGGAGAGATTCAATTTCAGTTGGGAGGAACCCTAATTATTCTTTAATTAATTAGGTTTCTTTATTTTTTATAATGCTTTAATTTTAATCTTTCAAATTATTATTCTATAATTAGTTCTTAGGTTTATTATATTATTGAATAAATCAATACTTTTTAAATATTTATGTTGTTTATTATTTAAAAGGCTTAGAGAAAGTTGTATTTTTTAATGCCAACAACGAAGACACCAAAAATATGAACTCCATCAGCGTGGGCACAAAGAATGTTAACTCCAACAACGAATACTTCAAAAACATGATTCCCATTAGCACAGGCACCACGAACGCAAACCCCAAAAACGAATATAACAGAAACATGGATTCCATTATAATGGACACCAACAATATAAATGCCAACAACAAAGACACCAACAACTTATTCTCCAATAACACGGACACCAGAAACAAAAAAAGTAGTTAATTTGTCATCATACAAACCTATAGAAGCCAAGCTTAGCATTCTAAGTAAAGGATTAAACTTTGTCGTCTCCCCAAACACCATCCCCATCGACAACATTATTTGTTGTATTGAGAAAAACATTCAACCCCTAATGGATGATGACAAGAACTAGGTAAGACAAGACTACTCCCTCATTCTTAGAAAGGCCAAACCCCCAATAAGAAATATCAGTAAGGAAGAACGTGCAGCTCTAAAAAACCTCAGAAATAATGATAACTTAGTCATTCTTAGAGCAGATAAAGGTGGCGCAACAGTTCTTTTAGACCAAAAATATTACAACATGAAAATGACTGAGCACCTCTCCCAAAGTGGAAGCTATAGAAAAATTCCCAACAACCCCATTAAAAAGATTATAAAAGATGTCAAGAAAGCCATCAACGACTCCAAACTAGATGAAATAACCAAGAAGCGTCTGAACCCCAAAAATGAAATCACTCCTAGGATTTATGGCCTACCTAAAATTCACAAGAAAGATGCTCTTCTTAGACCCATAGTGAATACCATAGGCTCACCAACCTATGAACTAGCTAAACATGTAGCCAAGATTCTTATCCCCCTAGTAGGCCATACTGACTCCTTTATAAAATACTCCAACGAATTTATCAAAATCATTGAAAAAGAAAAATTGAAACATGAAGACATTCTCATAATCTTTGACGTAGTTTCCCTTTTCACAAAAATTCCACTAGATGAAGCTATCCAAGTGGTTAAATAAGTAACTGACCCTGAAACAACGAAACTAACCGAGGTTTGTCTCTGCTCCACATTCTTTAGTTACCAAGGGGAATTTTATGAACAGACTAGTGGGGTAGCAATGGGACCTCCATTGTCCCCAATCGTTGTCAATCTTTTTATGGAAAACTTAGAAAAAAGAGCCTTAGACTCCTACCCCATAAAACCAACAAGATGGAAAAGGTTTTTCGATGACACCAATGTTCTCTAGCCCCATGGGAAAGAAGAACTTGAAAAATTCTTCAAACACCTAATCAATATCTCAAACAACATTAAATTCACAACGGAACTTGAGGAAAACAATAGCATACCTTTTCTAGACGTTCTAATTAATAGGAAACAAGATGGAAGCTTAGGGAACACCGTTTATAGGAATAAGACCCACACATAGAACTACCTACATGGAAATTCCCATCACCACCCCAACCAAAAACTAGGAGTCCTTAGAACCCTAGCCACAAGAGCCATAAGAATCTCTGACAAGGAACACTTTGAAAAATAAAAAGATCACCTCTCCAACATTTTCAGAAACATTGGATATATTAACAAAGACATTAAAAACGCAATCAATAAAGCCAAAGAAAAAATAAACATAATACCCAAACCCCTGATAACCAAACATGTAATAACACTACCTGCCTCCCTTTTATCCAAGGAGTAACAGACAAGATTGCCAAAGTCCTAAGCAGAAAATACATTAAGACCTCCTTCAAACCACATGAAACCAAAAAAAAAAATATGAGATCCGTCAAAGACAAACTCAATCCGCACAAATGAAAAGTAATTTACAAGATTGAATTCTCATGTGGTAAATGCTACATCGGTGAAACTGGGTGCTCCTTTCAAATTAGAATTAAAGAACATGGAGCCGACATAAAGAATGAGCGGATTCATACATCAGCCTTAGTAGAACATTCACTGAAAACAAAACACCATGTACGCCTTGAAGATACAAAAACTCTGGAAAAGGAAGATCATCTATTTAAACGTCGCATCAGGGAAGCGATTGAAATTCAAAGAAACCCTAGCAACCTTAATAAAGATAATGGCCTAGAACTGAATGAAATTTGGCTCCCCTTAATAAAAAGGAACCGTGATCAAAACAATCATCTTTAGGAAAACCTTAATTTTTAAAGTTAAAAACAATTTTAATTCAATAATTCTAAAAATTAAAGTTTTTATAAACACTGATTAATCATTACTTAAGATCTTTAGAAATTAAATATTTTTAATAAAAAAAAATTGAAAACAATATTAAAATACTCTCATTAAAAAATACAACTTTCTTTAAGCCTTTTAAATAATAAACAACATAAATATTTAAAAAGTATTGATTTATCTCAATAATATAATAAACCTAATAACTAATTATAGAATAATAATTTGAAAGATTAAAATTAAAACATTATAAAAAATAAAGAAACCTAATTAATTAAAGAATAATTAGGGTTCCTCCCGACCGACATTGAAGCTCTCCTCTATTCATTTAGCATTTATAGGAAGCGTCTCTCTTAAATCATTACCCAGGCCTCTTGTCCTGAAGATGGATCCTAATATGGATATGAAATATCGACAATCCATCAACGAAACTATGGTTTTTCCGAACTTAACTAAAAACCCTCACCACAAAAATCTTATTGAACAGTTGAATTGTTGAAAGCCTAATCAATTCCTAACAACGCAGGATAAGGACAACTATCATCAAAAATATCAATCACTTTGAATTCTAAAAATGTCCTTACCCCATCGACGTCTACATGGACATGCTCTAGTCTTCCAAAGGGGCTCACTGCCTGCTGATTAGCCATCCTGAGCCTGCGAGGAGAGTAAATCAATCTAGGTTTTCCCATCATTTCCCAAGTCTTCTTCATCATAATATTTACTTATGATCCCAAGTCGAGGACCACATAGTCCATGTCATAGTCTCCAATCTGACCACTAAGGTGAAATTCCTTGTTTTTCCTTCTTTTCCTTGATATTTGATTCAAATATCTACTCAATATAGGGTCTATTTTCCCAATTTCATACTGTCTTACTAGGTGTTGTATCTCCTACACAACTTTCCCATATTTAATCAAATTGATACATGTATATAAGAAGTACATGAGCTTGCTTACCTCTTTTCCTTGTCTAGATAGGGCATACTGGTCAAATTATGGTGGCATTTCACTTTCCCTGACTTCTGGTTGTTCCTTAGATGAAGAATCTTATTCTCCTACAAATTCTTTGCTTGCTTCTTCAAAAGTACGCCTCTCTCTCCTTGGATCAAACAATTGTGTCTTATCTACAGCTCTTCTGATCCCTGATATTTCTACAGTATTTCCTGGAGTCACCATATCTTCTCCTATAACAACGCCTCCTATAGTAATAACAACGACTCTTGGGTCATCACCGCGACGTTCTGCTGATATCAATTGGAGTTGTTGGTTTCCTCCTCATCTCTCCCGAATTTTGGCTAACAATACTAGACACTCTTTGATGACATGATCAAATGAGTTGTAGTAGTTGCAAGTAGTACAAGGGTTCTAAAAATCCCTTGCCAAATGTCATGGTTGTTCGCATTTATAGCAAATGATCTAACTTTGACCTCAACCCATACCTCCTCCTCGTCCACTTCCTCTGAATCCACCATGAGGATTGAAGTTTTCTCTTTTTGTGGAGTTGGAATACGCATTATTTCCTTCTTGATGTGTTTCTCCTTGAATCCTATATGTATCCCTTGATCTTTCATGCATGAGATCATAATCCCTACAATCCTTCTCATCATGCCCCACAGATTTACAGAATGTGTAATAAATATTAGTAGGTGTCTGATCATATTTATGCATATAATAACATTCACCAGGGTGATGTCTATTTCTACATACCTCACACCATGGTAGAGTGTCTTGCTTAAGAGGGGTAGGTTCTCCTGAGGCCAGGTACTCATAAAATAGGGGACAATTCACTTTGTCATGGCCCTCTGCTTTACATCTGATACACCAGATATCTTCTCTTTTCTCCTTTCCTTTATCCTTCTTCATATCTTTGAATTGTAAGGATAGACTAGTAAATTGATTTAAGATCTGACTCATACCTGGACTGGATTCTCCTACAGGCGCTGCTTCTAGTTTCATAGCAATCTCCAAAGCTTCAGCCTGCGAAGAAAATTTCTGTTGCATTAGAGGAACTCTGATATGTGGCAGGAGGGAAGCGATGAGCCATTATTTATTATGTTCATTTGGGATCTGAAAAACTTAAATGACTTGTCAGAGTCTTAAACCTCTGATCAAATTCCCAAATAGGTTATGTGACCTTCTGCTTGATTTCCTTCAACTCTGTAATGCACTGCAACTTCAACTTAGGATTCTTGAACTCCACATTTAGTTTAGTATTAATTTCATTCAACGATTTAGGCTGTCCAGGTCCTAAAGAAAACTTCATATACCAGTTCAGGGTGCCATCCCTCAAGGTAGTACCAAAATGAGTTCTCTTAACATCTTTGTCGATGACTTTCTTAATGCTCCAAAAAGATTCACATAAGAACCAGTGTTGGTCAGGATCTTTAGATCCATCTCCTCTAAAGATAGGTAACTTCATTTCATATTCCATAGATCCTCCTGGGTTTCTCAACTGAGTATGTGCTAAACTTCTTGTAACAATACTTCTGACTGCTCTGACTACTCTGGTTATTCTATTTACTTAATGTTGCTAAAACGACAGGACGAGTAATAATACTTACTTCAACAATAGGTGCAGTTTATGATGTTTCTGACTCTCATCGGAGAGGGTCTTCAATCTCTACTTCCTCAACCCTTGTAGACTCTGAATAATCTTCGTCTGTTAGTTTTATTTCTTCCCCACTATAGAATCCCTCGTCTCTGTAATTTTTCTTAAATAGGTTCACAAGAGGAACTTCTCTAAATGATCTCCCACTGTGCGTGTGTCTAGCCTCTATGTCACTGTCGATGTCTAAATTCTTGAACATTAGCTTCACTATATCTTAAGGATATCCTTCTCATGAAATAACATCTTAATCCTCATTTTTAAAAAGTGTAGGATTGCCTAGGTCCCTTAAAGAAGCACCTCTCTGCTTGACTATACGATTCTACTCTATCGATAGAGAACTCATTTATGTACCCTCCAATAGTGTTATCGAACCAGAGATATACTTCTCTAGACATAACGTTACCAACTCTCTTTACTTTCTTGATCAATGTTGTTGTCCAAACCACAGGTGGTCTAGATCTAATCTCAAACTGGGTGTCTACTAATCTGGCTAACCACTCGTACAATTCATTATGAACTCCTCCAAAGAAAATCTTGTGTATGTCGGTAAAGATGTACCTTCCCAGCCAATCTTCTATACTAATGCTAGGATTCTTTTTCTGAGCTTCAACAAAGTCCTTTTCTTGTTATTCTATCCACTTCTGAATCTCCATCTTCGATGGAAACCACCTTGACATTTCCTCAATAAGATCTCGGTCCCGAAAATGAAACCATTTGTTGGCATAGGGGCAGACACAGGGTTCAACTCTAACAACGCACCAACAAGCCCTAACTACTGGCCCTTTCAGAAACACCTACGAAGCAGATGTAGTCTCACTCGAATTAGCAATAGGGGGTTGTAGGACACAAGTTTATACAACCAAAGGAAATGCAAAGTGATTCTAAAACACACAACACAAATAATCTATATATTCTTCATCAATATTGTGCTTTGTTGGTTGCTTATTCTTCTATTCTGTCTGATTTTATTGAGCCAGGGTTCATGTCTGTTCGAGTTTCCAACAAAGCCTCTAAAACTATTGACCCTCCTAGTAAACTAGAAGGCAATGTAATGCACAAAGTGCACTGCACAGTCTCACCTGAGATAACTTTAATGGGTGGCTACAATACTCATGTGTTTATAGCCTAGGATTGAGTGCGAGATATGAGAACTGTATCTTGAACCACTATTAGAACTTGTAAACCCAATATATTGTCAAATGCGAATAAACAAGAAATATAACACTCATTCATTCAATATATAAATATTTACTTAAAAGAAATAAATACACACATGCATTCAATCTCATAACACAGATGTTACCTTGGTTCACCCCCTCTTGGGCTATGTCCACAAATATTTGGCTCTCAACTCTTTTGTTATAGTTGTTTTGTCACTACAACGTCGCATGCTTACAACTCTTCCTCGTTGGGTAAGATCTATATGAGGTGGACTAGATCGCACTAGGCTCCTCAACCTATGATCTAACCCTCAATATCTACCCTCCTCCATCCTCTCTAGCTCAAAAGCTTACAAAAAAGTAGATCATAACACAAAATATTACTTATCTCAACAACTCATAGATAACTAGCTAAATCTGATAATACTCTGAACCGACCCCACTATGATACCGTGGTATCCATATTTATATGTTTTTGGCTCTTCCGCCATTACAATACACTACAAAAACCCTAACATTAACGTCATTAGGTATTCCCTTCATGCACGTGTGCTATTCTTCCTTCTAGTTGTTGCTTTCCTCGTGCATTCTTTCTTTCCCAAAATCGTCTTTATTTCCTCTTTTTCCTACCTCCAATAGGCCCCCAACACTGACATGTGGCTCATCCCAAGCCACCTAACACATATCTTCAATATCCCTGGTGACCTCCTGGAACGTTTCCTTGAGCTTTGTTGCTTGTTTCTGCACCTGCGCAATCTTCTCCTTGAGGTTATCCACTATCTAGATTGCAATTTCATCATTGATCAATTCCACGCACTCTACCTGGGTCTGTTCTATATGTGTCTTTGCTTCCACTGCCTATGCCAGGACTTCTTCTACCCGCTCTTGAAACAGTTCCATTGGATCCTGATGCTCCTTCTCAGTGGTTGTATGATGGTGAGTTCTGCCTACAGTCTCTTCATGTACTGCATCCCTCTGATGTGCTCCGTGATGGACATTTTCTTCTGCCTCTACTTGAGGTCCTGGATAGTTTCTCTTATCCTTTCTTCTTCTTCGTCCCACTCATGGAATTTTTGTATCCTCCTATAGCTTTTTCCAAAGTTGTACTGCATTCTTGAAAAATTTAGCTGTTGTGCTAACCTGTCGCTCTATATCATATAGCTTCTCTACTGCTTCCTGCTTCCTTTTCTCCTTTACTACTGGTGGAGTAGTGGGTGTGAGATGCTCTCGGATATTCTTGATCTCCTTCTGATATTGATCAATTTCCTGCACAATATGATCAATCTTTTATATTGTTGTGATTTCATCCATCTGCACAGTGTTTGGAATCTTCTCGTATGTTCCTACGAATTTCGACTCTAATCAATTCTTGCGCTCCCTTTCCTCTTGGGTCTTGAACTTATCCTGCTCACATAATATTTCCAGTGCGTCCCGCTTCTCTGTTTCCTTCTACAATTCAAAAACTTGTTTCCTTGTGGTTTATGCTAACCTGCAACTTAGGTAGAGCCCTGGATGGTATACGCGACAATACCAGTTGGATTTAGGTTAAGTATTTTAGGGGTGTCTACCCCACGATCTCGTCCATGCTCAACATACTGGGTGAAATGTGGAATGTTGCGTTCGTCTACAGTATCGTATGGACTGGATATCATTGTCCTTCTTCCAATATTTCCTCTATCTGTAATGTTGATGGCTTTGTTCCCATGCTTCTTCCTGTTGTATGTACTTCCTCGATTTACTTGAGAAACGGTTTCATGTCTTCTAGCTCCTCTTGAATTCTATCCCTATGGTGCGCAACATTGTCAAAATACTCAGATAGATAATCCTAGACCATTCGAGCTATCATCTCTCCATCATCCTCTGTGATCGTATAGTCTGGAGGTGTTCTTTTCACCTTCATCTTCTTTCACGCACTCCTATCTGCGTGGCTCGCCTCTTATTCCCATTTTGTTTCTGTGAGTTGGTACTTGGTGTGGTCCCCTTCGCGGCCTCAGCCTGTTTCTGCTGCACTTGAGTTGGCTGTGTAGTGTTATTTTTCCCCTTTTGGGTCCCTTTCTTAGTTGCTCCTTCATTTTTTTTTTTTTTTTTTGTCTAGCTCGTCCTTCATTTCTTGGGAACTTGGACTTCTTGAGGCTATGTTTCTCCCTGCCCTGCGTATTCTTCCGTTGTTATTTCCGGAAAGTCTTGGGTAAGAACTGGAATCTTTCATTCATCTTCCTAGTATTTGATCACCATGTTGATGTCGCCCTCTGTGATACAGTAGTGCATCTATAGTCATTTCTTATCGGGATCCTTTCGCACCTGTATCCACATCGCATGTCGTGTGGCCTTCAAGTTGGCAATGTCTCGATACCGTGCGACAACCTCTGGTGTGATCCTCCACATGTTGTTGATGGCCTCTTGCAAATCACATAGGTATCCTTCAAATATAGACCCGTTCATCCTTTTGTGCCTAACATCCGACGTGGATTTCAATAATAAATATATCACTCCCTAATTAGGTTTGGGGCTTGTAACGAAAGTTACATATCTCAGTTCCCTCCATCCCATAAAATCTATTAACATGATTAGCCATGAATAGTGAAACTTTGTTTCTAGATCATGTGCATCTTTGCAGTCATCCAGGAACAAGTTCAAGAGATAGGGTGCCCAACTCACTGTGGTTCCCTTGACACATTGAGATGCAACTACAATGACCCCAGTCAAAACTTCCTCCCTATGGAATTTTCTTAGCATCTTACAGGATAATATTTTTGTGCCCATTTGTGTTGCGACATCATTGATCCTCTTGATGATGATGCATCGCATCCCCCTATAAGTACCATATTTATTCTTCATCTCCTCCGCAAGTGATGTATCCTTGGCTTTGTCATCAAGAAAAGGCATGGGATCCATGCCCCAGGATGGAAACCCTGTTATGCTCGAAATAAGATCTACGTTTCTCGAGACAATCTTGTCCAACCATAAGCACTGACTTGCGTACTGACCTCTGCCAAAATATGGTAGATCTAATAGACCTAAAATTATTTTTTTCTCCAATCCTGTTTCCCATCGGAGTGGTTGATCAATCAATTCCCCAACCAAATTTATGCCCATGGTCTCTAAGTATACTCTCTTTGCAAATTTTGGAAACTTGTCTACGTCTGCTACATTTTGGTTTGAGTATGTTAGCTTTTCAATCTTCCCTAGCAAGCTTGATTCCGCCCGTACTCCATATGGTATACGCGGTAGATTGAGGATTGCGACAGGTTGCTTGTGAGGTGACCTAGGTACCTACTGCTTGTCTTTCTTTGGTGGTGGCTGGATCAAGGTTTGAGTGGTTGTTGGTTGTGCTTAAGAATACCATTTTTTCCAACCCGTGACATATTATAATTTTACCTCCAGTGGGTGGTCTAAGACAATTGTTTGAGATTCATCTGGTTCGACTGTTGCTTCCAGATTCGTCATCATTCCATTGACTCTCGGAGCTGCTTCGGTGTTTTCTGGTTGTGCCTCCTTTAGGTTTTCTATGTCCTGGTTCTATTGCTCATGTGCCTATGTTGGCATATTTATATTCATGCCCTCTACTACTGCCTGCTGGGTTTCTTCCACTACAGGTGTGGGGTTCACTGGTGTTGTGTCTAAAGATGGGATTTCATCAACATTGACGATTTACAACGACTTCTATTCGCCTTCTTCCACTTGCACCCTTGACCTGGTTCTAACTCTGGGTTGTCTGGTACTCTGGATGGATTCTACTTGCTTTGGAAGTGCCATGGTGGTGAATGTCGAAGGTTTTCTGAGTTTGAATGGTCACTATGAGCTCTGTGAACTCCGCTCTGTGCTCCTTCATCTCTATCTCTCTCTATCTATTATCTTTTCAAAAATAGAGTCTTTGCTCCTACTTTCATGCGTTGTATGGGAATCATAGAAAACTTGTTGAGGACACTACCTTAATTACAGGTTCAATGCACCTATGTCTCTTTCATACTTTCCATTACTCTTCCTTTCCGTCTTTAGTTGGTGTGATTAATTCAACATCCCATTGGTCCATTTCAGCCTTCAATTCCACATAACTTCATTGTTTCATACTGTTTTTGTCGTCTTTTTGTTTCTCACTTGTTTTCCCTTTGACATGGCCTTTGTCCTTCTCCTTGCCAAGTTTGTGTTCCTAAGTATGCATGCCCTTTCTTCTTTGAATGCATTGTGCCTCTATTGGTATCATTTCATAACCTGGTTTTTTTTGTTTTTTTACTGCGCGGTGGGTGTTCGACTGTCCTTGTACAGCTTTAGTCAGATCCCATTAATCATATCTCTAATTTATACACATGATAAGCCTCTCAACTGTACGACTCCTCCATCTATGAGAGATTTTACTTCATAGGGTCCTAACCAATGCATTCTTAGCATTCCTAGGTGTTGAAATGATTTGTTGTCATACATTAGTACTAGATCTCCTTCCTTGAAAGTTTTCTTCTTGATGTGTTTATCGTGCCAAGATTTATTCCTTTCTTTTTTAACTTGTTGGTGGAACCCTATTAAGATCCAGTCTTCCTCCATGGTCATTAACTGATTTAGTCGCTCATGTAATGTACCTCATTCTGTCATATGTGTGATTGCAGCTATGCGTAAGCTTGGTATTAAAAATTCTAATGGCACCACTACTTCTTTGCAATAGACTAGTTTAAATGGCGCGTGCCCTGTCCAATTTTTGCACGTAGTCCTATAGGCCCATAATACTGTTGGTACTTTGAGGTCCCAGTCGTCCCTATTGATGTTACAGATCTTTGTCAGTGAATTCTCAAGGATTTTGTTAAATGCTTCCACTGTGCCATTTTCCTATGGGTGATATGGTGTGCTCTTCTGATCATGGAATTCAAACTCTTTAGTCATAGCATTGATGGTGTTGTTTATGAAGTGTGTGCCTTGGTCACTCATCAAAATTCTTGGTCACCCAAATTGAGTAATTACTTATTCAAATAGGAAGTGTGATGTTGTTTCTACATTGCAATCCTTCACTAGTGTGGATTCCGCTCATGTTGTTAGGTACTCTATCATGGTGATAATGTACCTAGCTCCTATTCATTTTGTTGGTGGGTTGATTGGTCCCACAAAGTCTATTTTCCACTTTTCGAATGCCTGCACTGTTACTTATGGTCGCAATGGCATCTCGTCCCTTCTGTTGGGTTTACCTACCATTTGGCAGAGATCGTATCTTTGAAAATACTCCTTTGAGTCTCTGTGAATCGTCGGCCACCGTAGTCCTTCACACAATACCTTTTACGCGATAGCTTTGCCTACATAATTCCCTCCTACTATTTCCTGATGGGCTTCTTTTATAACTCTTGGTCTTTCGTGTTCTAACACATATCTTCGCAAGATCCTATATGCACCCATTTTGTATAAGTGTCCTGCGATCAGTTTATAGTATGTCGCCTAGACTACCAAGTGTTTCTTCTGTGTGGTGGTATATTCTTGCGGCGTAGTACCTAGTCTCAAGTACTGAATGATATCTGCAAAGTATTCATCAACGATCTGGACTGAAAATAACTGTGCATCTGGGAAGTTGTCCTCTAAATTCATAGGTTATTCTCCATTTGCGACTCTTGATAGGTGGTTAGGTCTTGCATTCAATTTTCCTAGCTTGACTATTAATTCAAAGTCAAATTCTTGAAATAACAGTAACCATCGATAGTCCCCCCCCCCTACACTGGCTTGTTGACTAGGTATTTCAGGTTTGAGTGATCTATGAACATCTTAAAGTGTTTCCCCAATAAGTAATGTCTGAACTTTTGTAGTGCATAGACCATAGCTAGGCCTTCCCTTTCTGTAGTGTTATAGTTCTGTTATGATTCTGATAACTCTTTTCTTGCAAAGGCTATGGGGTGATCCAAATCCCCCTCTCCTGGATCCACCAAGATAGCTCCAAGTGCTATGGCTGATGCATGTACATGCACGTGGATTGTCTTATCCCAGTCTGGAAATACTAATATTGGAGTGGTGACCATCTTTTCCTTAAGGGTATCCAGACCGTGTTGACACTCGTCATTCCACTGAAACTTTGTATCTTTTCTTTACAGTTTTTCCACTGGCGCTGTAATATGCACGTATCCTTTGATGAATTTCATGTAGTATCTTGTGTGTCCCAATGTCACTCTTAGATGAAAAAATATTTTAGGTGGTGGTAAGTTAACAATTGCTATAATATTTGCAGGATCTACTGGTAAACCTTCTTTGCATACTATGTGGCCCAATAGTATCCCAACTGGTATTCCCAATATGCATTTCTTTATGTTCAATGATATCTGGCATTTTCTGCATCTTTCTAAGATAATTCGTAAGACTTCTACATGGAATTTAAACAAACTATAGACTGTCCAATCATCCAAGTATACCTCGAGAAACTGGTGGATGAATTCTTTAAATGTGGCTATGACTACTTTGGAAAATATTGTTGGTGCATTCTTCAGTCCAAACAACATGATTGTTTACTGGTAGGATCCCCACTTTGTCACAAACATGGTCTTGTATATTTCTTCCTGTG
The DNA here is from genome assembly GCA_009831015.1 of Picea engelmannii. Classification (NCBI taxonomy): domain Eukaryota; kingdom Viridiplantae; phylum Streptophyta; class Pinopsida; order Pinales; family Pinaceae; genus Picea; species Picea engelmannii. The sequence goes on from ML776941.1 coordinate 2,334,615, forward strand.
CTATCTTGATCTAATGGTAGCCTGAGAATCCATCAGTGAATGAGTAAGCTTCATGTCCTCCTATGTTCTCTAACAATTCATCTGTGAAATGTGTAGGGAACGGGTCATGTAGGCATGCATCGTCCAACTTCCTTAAGTCGATGCATATCCTTATCCTTCCTTACTTTTTTTCCTGCACTACCATCCGGCTTATCCATTTTGATTCTTCGACTGGTTCTATGATTCCAGTTTCAAGCATCATGTTGATCTTAGTTTTGACTTTCTTATTATATATTGGGTTCAATCTGTATGGTCTCTATCTGATTTGTCTCGCTTCAAGTCTGAGTGGTATCTTCATATCTCCTAGCTCTCCTGCTATACCCTTCATCTATGTAAATCTCATGGGAAACAAGTAATTGTAGGTGTGCAATAAATCTATTATGCTTTCCACTATTTTATCATCCCAATAATCTTCAATGATGGCCATTTTGGGATTCGCATCTGTCCCAATATTGAATTTATTTACCTTGATCGACACAGCAATAGATTCTGATTCTACAGGTGGTCCCTCCACTTCTCTTTCTCCTTCTCCTTCTTCAATCTGAATGTCGCTCAGAACATCTTCATCTTGTGCTTCCTCTTGTTCATGGTAACATGAAAACAATTCATTGACTGCCTTTTTATTTCGCTGTTGTTCTTCTATTATGAGCTTGACTTCCAGTTCCCTTATGAATATCATGCCTCTTATCTATTTAAGAGTTGCATCAATGTTTGGGTTTTCATGTTTGAATGAAAAAGTGACTGTAAAATTTTGTTGCAATGTCATCCAGGTCGCAGTTCCTTTGCACAATTCCTGGTCTATGTACCAGTTCACTGGTGTGCCCTCTAGAGTGTGTATGAAATGATGACGCCATTCCTCTATGGCTGTCATTTTCCACAATGTTCTACACTTTTCCAAGTGTTCTACTGGTTCCCCTAGTCCATCATACCTCTGTCTGTGGTGTTGATGGCCCTGTTCCCATGTTGTTGTCTGTTGTCTTTACTTCCCCGATTTACTTAAGGAGCTTCTCCATGTCTTCCATATCCTCTTGAATCATGTCCCTGTGGTGCGCAACATTATCAAAATCCTCGAATAGATAATCCTGGAAAATCCGAGCTATCATATCTCCTTCATCCTCTATGATCGTATAGTCTAGAGGTGTTCTTTGCACCTTCATATTTTTGCATGCACTCCTATATGTGTGGCTGGCCTCTTATTCCCACCTGGTTCCTATGAGTTGGGACTTGGTGTGGTCCTTTTCACGGCCTCAGCCTGTTTCTATTGCACTTGAGCTAGTTGTGTAGTGTTATTTTCCCCCTTCTAGGTCCCTGTCTTAGCTGCCCCTTCGTTTGTATTTGTTTTTTTTTGTCTGGCCCGTCCTTCATTTCTTGGGAACTTGGACTTATTGAGGCTGTGTTTCTCCCTTTCCTACCTCTTCTTCTATTTTTCTTTCTGGAAAGTCTTGGGTAAGAACTGGAATCTTTTATGCATCTTCCCAGTCTTTTCTCACCATGCTGATGTCACCCTCTGTGATAAAATAGTGCATCTATATCCACTACTTATCGGGATCCTTCCACGCCTGTATACACATCAAATGTAGTGTGGCCTTGAAGTTGGCAATGTCCCAATACCACGCGACAACCTCTGGTGTGATCCTCCACATGTTGTTGATGGCCTTCTGCAAATGACATAGGTATCCTTCAAATATAGACCCGTTCATCCTTTTGTGCCTAACATCTAACATGGATTTCAACAATAAATATCTTGCTCCCTAATTAGGTTTGGGGCCTGTAACGAAAGTTACGTATCTCAATTCCCTCCATCCCATAAAGGATATTAACATGATTAGCCATGAATAGTGAAACTTTGTTCCTAGATCATGTGCATCCTTGTAGTCATCCAAGAAAAATTTCAAGAGATAGGCTACCCATCTCACTGTGGTTCCCTCAGCGCATTGAGATGCAACTGCAATGCCCCAGCCAGAACTTCATCCCTGCAGAATTTTCTTAGCAGCTTATAGGCTAATATTTTTGCGCCCATTTGTGTTGCGACATCATTGATCCTCTTGATGATGATGCCTCATATCCCCCTATCAGTATCATATTTATTCTTCATCTCCTCCGTAAGTGATTTATCCTTAGATTTTTCATCAATAAACTACACAAGATCCATGCCCCAGGATGGAAACCCTATTATGCTCACAATAAGCTCTACATTTATCAAGACGAGCTTGTCCAACCATATTTCCCTGCCATGTGTAACTGCCAATAATTTTTTGACATGCCCACTTGCATACTGACCTCTGCCAAAATGTTGTAGATCTAATAGACTTAAAATTCCTGTTTTCTCCAATCCTATTGCCCATCGGAGTGGCTGATCAATCGGTTCCCCAACCAGATTTATGCGCACAATCTCTAAGTACACTTTCTTTGCAAATTCTGGAAACTTGTCTGCATCTACTACATTGTGGTTTGAGTATTTTAGCTTGTCAATCTGCCCTAGAAAGCATGATTCCACTCGTACTCCATCTGGTATATGTGGTAGAATGAGGGTTGCAATAGGTTGCTTGTGAGGTGACCTAGGTACCTGTTGCTTGTCTTTCTTTGGTGGTGGCTGGATCGAGGTTACAGCAGTTGTTGTTTGTGCTTCATAATACCATTTCAGCCAAACCGTGACATCTTTTACTGTTCCCTCCGGTGGTTGGTATGAGACAGTTGTTTGAGATTCATATGGTTTGACTATTGCTTCCAGATTGGTTGTCAATCCATTGACTCTCGGAGCTTCTTCATGTTTTCTGGTTGTGCCTCCTTCAAGTTTTCTGCATCTTGGCTCTACTACTCATGTGCCTCTATCGACATATCTACATTCATGCCCTCTGCTGTTGGTTGTTGGGTTTCTTCCACTATAGGTGTGGGTTTCGATGGTTTTGTTTCTAGAGATGGGATTTCGTCAACATTGATGATTTACAGCGGTTGTTGTTCACCTTCTTATAATTGTACCTATGACCTAGTTCTAACTCTGGGTTGTCTGGTACTCTAGATGGCTTCTACTTGATTTGGAGGTGCCATGGTGGTGAATGTTGAAGGTTTGTTGAGTTTTAATGGTCTCTATGAGTTGTTTGAACTCCGCTCTGTGCTCCTTCATCTTTGTCTCTCTCTGTCTATTCTCTTTTTGCAAATAGAGTCTTTGCTCCCTCTTTATTGTGTTGTATGGGCATCGTAGGAAACTCGTCGAGGACGCTACCTTAATTATGGATTCAATGAACCTCTAGCTCTTTCGTACTTTCCATTGCTCTTCCTTTCTGTCTCCATTTGGCACGATTAATGCAGCATTCCATCGGTCCTTTCCGGCCTTCAATTCTGCATAACTTCATCGTTTAGTATTGCTTTTGTCGTCTTTCCGTTTCCCTCTTGTTTCCCCCTTTTCATGGCCTCTTTCCTTCTCCTCAATAGTTTGTGTTCCTAAGTATGCCTGCCCTTTGTTATTTAGGCACACTGCACCTTTGTTGGTATCGTTTCATAACCTATTTTGTTTTTTACTGCGTGGTGGGTGTTCGACTGTCCTTGTTCAGCTTTAGTCGGCTCCCATTAATCATCCCTCTGTGTTCTGCACATGATAAGTCTCTCAAATATACGGATCCCCCATTTGTGATAGATTTTAATTCATATTCTCCTGACCAATGCATTCTTAGCCGACCTGGGTGCTGAAACTTTTTGTTGTCATACATTAGTACTAGATATCCTTCCTTGAAAGTTTTCTTCTTGATGTGTCTATCGTGCCAAGATTTTTCCCTTGCTTTCTGAACTTGTTGGTGGAACCCTGTTAAGATCCGATCTTCCTCCATGGTCATTAACTAATTTAGTTTCTCATGTACTGTGCCTCTTTCTTTCATATGTGTGATTGCGGCTACGTGAAAGATTGGTACTAAAAATTCTAATCGCACCACTTATTCTTGGCCATAAACCAGTTTAAATGGTGTGTGCCTATAAAATGTTTGCACCTAGTCCTGTAGGCCCATAATATTTCTGGTACTTTGAGGTCCCGATTGTCCCTGTTGATGTTACATATCTTTCTCAGTGCATTCTCAAGGATTTTGTTAAATTCTCCCATGATCAGAATCTGGACCGGGGGTCAAAATTTAGCCCAAAAATGAAATTGTTCAGAATCACCTCAAAATGAACGTGTGCATAGCCCTCATCATCACGAACCCAACGCACTTCAAACGGGGTCAAATAGACATCGGATGAGTGATATATCGTGATCTGTTCGATTTGCCAAACAGGAAAAAAAAAGGATGTTGATTGTACAGTCCATACAGTCCGTACATGATGACGTGACAGGTGTATGAATCACACATGGCAGATGATGTGTCAATACTAAATTGGCATATGTTGACGTGGCAAGTTTTGATTTGACATATGTGGGCAAATATATTTTTGACACATGGCATTTAATTGGCAAATGGAGTGGTGCCACGTGGCACCATGGTAAAGGTTTGTTGTGTTAAAAATTTATGGAGTCTGTGGGAAGGTAACCCCGGACCTCCCCCATTGGAAAATGCTTTGGCAAAGGCCTCCCAACCAGCGTGCCACCCTTTGTTTCTTGTTATATATATGTAAACAAATATATTTAAATTTGTTTAATATTGCAATTGGGGCACATCCGGGCTGGGGCTTAGCCCTAGACCCCAATTTCAATGCGCCTACCATGTGACCCTTTTCCACAAAGAGGTTTTCACACGAGTTTTTTGTTAAAAGGTTAAGTTTTATGTGCTTCCACTTGTCACATTTGCATGCGCCCGTGGAATGAGCCCCCTTTTGTGCGCGGGAGACGTGGCCACATGGCCCCATGCGCCCAACACCTCCGAGGTTAGGGGGCTTAGTTCTCTAACTATTCTACAGTTTCATGCTTATTGTGGGTATGTGTGTGGTTATGGGTTTAAGCATGGAAAAATGCGCAGAGGCTAGGTTGGACACATAGAGGTGCGTTTTGGCGAACCAGAGACAACGAGCTTGAAGGAGGAAAATGGCAGGAGGCCTAACTTCTTCATTTTTTGGCCAAATGAGGTGTCAAAAAAGCCTAGCTAGGGGTTTTTGGATGTTATGAATCCATTGGCACTATTTTCAAAGGCATTTGGAGACTTATTTTGCAGGTTTTCTACCTTGAAGTTTTAGGAGCTCCAGGAAGCTTAGGGCCCCCATTGATGGAGGTCATGCTCAGATGATCCCAAGTCTGTTTTTTGTGACTGAATAGGCATTTTTGGCTAATTTTTATGCTCTGAACACATTGGGATAGGTTACAGAGGAATTTGAGGACTTTTACAGGTGTTTTTTCCACATGGAAGCTCAGGGAAGCTCAAGGCCACATGTAGAAGAGGTCATGCCTAGATGAGCCATGATCCATTTTTAGAGTTCTATTAGTCATTTTTGGGGTTTTTATGTATTATGAACCCAATGGTAAAGTCAGTAAATCCATTGGAGTTGAGAAGTGGATTGTAACAGAATATTTGACAAACTAATCCCAGAGAGCCTAGTCCATTGATGGAGGCTCAAGGAGATGTAACCCAGTTGGGGGTGAACTCCTTTATCATGTTGTTCTTGTTGTGAGTGTTTGTTGGTTATTACTTGCTGCATGTTATATTTGTTGTTGTATTCTTTAAACTACATATTTAACTTTTTAAAGACCTCACACATAAACATTTAAAAGAAGCATGAACTTGACACGTAAAACCTCTTGCATAACTAAGACATTGAGAAAGGTCCTGAAAAGTTTATTTTAATGGAGTAGAGGGTGCTTGCATAGAAAAACAAGTTAGCCCCCTATTTTCAGATCATCCCACTATGCCATTTTCTTATGGGTGATATGGTGTGCTCTTCTGATGATGTACTTCAAACTCTTCAGTCATAGGGTTGATGGTGTTGTTTATGAAGTGTGTCCCTTGTGTTAGAAAAACAGGACCACGAAGCAATAAAATAAAACAAATGCAGAAAAAAAACACAGAAGACACACGATAAAAGAGAGACACAGATTTATGTGGTTAACCCAGTGTGGGTTACGTCCACCAGAGAAATTTCCAGGTCCTTCCTTTATTATTATCCAGCAAATGAAGGGATACAACCTACAACAAAACCCATTGTAACTTCCTCTTATTTCTCTCACAGTATCCTTTCTCAGAATACAATATTCTCCATCATCCATAGCCGCAATACATTTCCCTCATAAAAGAGGGTTGCCTTCTAGGGAAAAAAACCCTAACATAATCTCTACCATTAGATCTGCGACCTTATAATGAACGGTCCATATTTACAATGAAATTACAATATACTTTTACAAGGCAATTTTTGCTTCGGGGGCTTCGCCCTCGAACCCCTGCTGGGGGCCCGCTTGCCCCCAGACCCCCCAGCCGGGGGGATAGCCCCCCCATAACCCACAGAGGGGGTACCCCCACTCTGCAATCCACCGCGTGGAAGAGTGTACATACTTCTAGGGTGTAAATACTTCATGCGGTATAAACATGGTTGAAAGCAAGGACCTCTGAATCAGGAAGATAATCAGGCTCCACAACCAACAATCTCCCACTTGGAGACTGATCTCAACAACTCCACCACTGTTGTATATGTTGGACTTTGACCCTTCTTGGACCTGGAAAATTTCTCATCTTCATCTTCATTCTTGAAGACCAACTGAAACTGAGCAAGAACTCAGTTTCTCCCTGGTTACTCCCTTTGTTAACATGTCTACAGGATTCTGGCTAGTGTGTATCTTTTCCAGGTTCAATTGTCCATCTTCCAAGGCGGATCATATGAAGTGGTACCTCAACTATATATTCTTAGTCTTTGAATGGAAGGCTGAGTTCTTTGCAAGGTGAATGGCACTCTGACTGTCACAGTACAACTTGTTGTTCTCCTGCTTCTTTCCCAATTCCTCCATAAACCTTTGTAACC
>ML776941.1:2351218-2370138 GCA_009831015.1 Picea engelmannii
TAGGTATTTCAGGGTTGAGTGATCTGTGAACTTCTTAAGGTGTTTCCCCAATAAGTAATGTATGAACTTATATAGTGCATAGAACATAGATAGGCCTTCCCTTTCTCTAGTGTTATAGTTCTATTTTGATTCTGATAACTTTCTTCCTGCAAAGGCTATGGTGATCCAAATCGCCCTCTCTTGGTTGCACCAAGATAGCTCCATGTGTTATGGATGATGCATCTACATGCACATGGATTGTCTTATCCCAGTTTGGAAATACTAATATTGGCGCGGTGACCATCTTTTCCTTAAGGGTATCCAGACCGTGTTGACACTCATCGTTCAACTAAAACTTTGTATCTTTTCTTAATAGTTTTTCCATTGGCATGGTAATCTACACGTATACTTTGATGAATTTCATGTAGTATCCTATGTGTCCCAATGTCGCTCTTATATGACAGACTATTTTAGGTGGTGGTAAGTTAACAATTACTGCAATATTTGCAGGATCTACTAGTAAACCTTCTTTGCATACTATGTGGCCCAATAATATCCCAAACGGTGTTCTGAATATGCATTTCTTTATGTTCAATGACATCTGGCATTGCCTGCATCTTTCTAACATCAACCATAAGACTATCCAATTATCCAAGTATACCTCGAGAAACTGGTGGATGAATTCTTTAAATGCGGATATGACTATTCTGGAAAATATTTCTGGTACATTCTTCAGTCCAAACAACATGACTGTGTACTGGTAGGATCCCCACTCTGTCACAAATGTGGTCTTGTATCTGTCTTCTTGTGCTATCTTGATCTGATGGTAGCCTAAGAATCCATCAGTGAATGAGTAAGGTTCATGTCCTCCTACGTTCTCTAACACTTCATCTGTGAAAGGTGTAGGGAACAGGTCATGTAGGCATGCATCGTTCAACTTCCTTAAGTCGATGCATATCCTTATCGCTTGTTTTGTTTCCTGCACTACCATCGGGATTATCCATTCTGATTCATCGAATGGTTCTCTGATTCTGGCTTCAAGCATCTTGTCGATCTCAGCTTTGACTTTCTTCTTATATACTGGGTTCAATCTGTATGGTCTCTATCTGATCGGTCTCACTTCAGGTCTGAGTGGTATCTTCATATCCCCTAGCTCTCCTGCTATACCCTTCATCTCTGTAAATGTCATGGGAAACAAGTCATTGTGCTCAAGCAATAAATATGCTTTCCACTGTTTTCTCATCCCAGTAATCTCTAATGTTGGTCATTTTGGGATTCTCAACTGTCCCAATATTGAATTTATTTACCTTGATCGACACAACAGTAGATTATGATTCTATAGGTGGTCCCTCTACTTCTCTTTCTCCTTCTGCTTCTTCAAACTGAATATCGTGCAGATCATATTCATCTGGTGCTTCTTCTTGTACATGGTAACATGACAACAGTTCCTTGAATGTCTGTTTATTTTGTTGTTGTTCTTCTGTTATGATCTTGACTTTTGGCTCCTTGATGAATATCACGCATCTTATCTATTTAAGAAATGCATCTATGTTGGGGTTTTTATGTTCCAATCAAAAAGTGACTGTAAAATTCTGCTGCAATGTCGTTCAGGTCACAGTTCCTTTGCACAATTCTTGTTTTGTGTACCAGTTTGCTGGTGTGCCCTCTAGAGTGTGTATGAAATGATAAGGCCATTCCTCTAGGGTTTTCATTTTCCACAACATTCTACACTTCTCCAAGTTTTCCACTGGTGCCCCCTATCCATCGTACCTCTATTTATTTTTGTCTTTCTTTTATGCATCGAACCTTATGCATAGTAACCGCTTACATTGTTACCAATCTGTGATGGTCTCTTTGTGTGCGCCCCACCATCTTGCAGCTGTAGACTTGAGCGTTATATCAAGTGATAGCAGTTTCTAATTCTCTAACAATTTGTCTTCATATCGTGCTAGGAATACTTCCAGATCATTTATTCTGTGGAAACTGGGTGGTTCCCTTATTTTCGTGCCTATCCATCTTACTGTGTAGTCTATTCTTGCACATGTTCTCGTGGAAACTTCCTATAGCCTTTGTTTCCAATTTTCTAGAATGGTGTCTAAGTCTGTTGCACATGAAATAATGCTCCTCCAAATGAGTATCCCATATGCAGTTGGTTTTACATAATCTTAAGCTCGCACAATTATTATGTACAACTGGATGATATCCTCTAAGTCTAAGAAAGTATGTTCTACAAACCTCTCCCCTTCTGATGGGTCTAATGGCGTGATGACCTTTTATTCCCCTAACTCAAATGTCATTTTCCTTGTTTTCAAGTTTATTATAGCTTGGTTATAAAACTCCCAATCCAAACCAAGTAACGTTGGATATGATGTTGCGTCGTCCACTATTTCAATGAATTCAAAATATACTTTAGTGTGCACTCCATCTAGGTCTACTGTCACTCATTTTAGTCTACCAATTAGTAGGACTCTTTGCTGGTTTACTAATTTCAGTTGAATAGGTGAATATCCTAATGTGGGCTCTCCCATGAATTGCCATGTCTTATTTAGTAATACATTAACTTCATATCCTAGATCCAGTATGATATCTTCCATATTGAAATCTTCTATGTTAGCATTCAGTCTGAACTCCCTACTCGTTCTTCTCCTTATATGTAGGTGATTGACTGTCTTCTATTCTAGGTTTCCTTTCGTCTCGATGCTACATTTTTCTAATATGTTTTACAATATTTTCATAGATTATGGATCATTTAATACTTTTACACATGATTGCAAAAATCCTTTGATTGTACTTACTTTTCCCATGGGTTGCATTCTTTTGGTATGATCCAATAATTGAGGCATCTGGTACTCTATTTATTTATTTTTTAGCTGTGAAGTTGAATTAGATGCCATGTCTTCTTTCTTAAATTCTTTTCTTGCTTTCTTAAATACCTCCTTCTCCTTCTGCGCATCGAACTACTTCCTTAGTTTGGTGTTCTTTTTCATCAACTGATTTTGTGTTGGCTCTTGTCGGACTGCATTGTTTCCTGTTTTCTCTCCTGCTCGAGTAACTATGTTGATGTCCCATCCTTTATCCCTTGCTTCGACTGAGATCCACTAAACATTCTGGTTGTTCTGATTCCTATTTTTCTGGATATTTACTAATAGTTTTGGACATTCTTTTGTGTCATGATCTGATGTGTGACAATACATACAAGTCACTAGTGGAAGCGGATATTCTCTTGCATAATGTCCTCATTGTTGACAATTGTGACATACCATTGGTCCTCTACCTCATCTGAATCCTACTTTGGTTCTTCCTCCACCTCTGTAGGTTGTTCGATCTCCTCTCAGCACATTGTATTGAGGTGCTTGATTGTACTGCACGGTATTGTACTAAGGTTGTGCTGTGTTCTACTATGGTTGCCTGTTATTTTATGGTTTCTACATAGTATTATACTATTTTTGTGCAGTGTTGTATGGATATGGAACTTGATTAAATCGTGGTGTGGATTTTCCCATCATCGTTTCTTCCTGCACTCTATATGCATCTGATGTTCTTTCTCTCATCAACTCCATAGTTCTACAATATTTTTCGTCGTGGCCTACTAACTTGGAAAATTTGGAATATGAAGTATTTGAGATTGTCTGGTATTTCTGCATCATTGTGTATTTATAAGGATCGTGACCCAGTTTCTTGCATATTTTGCACCATACTCCTCCTGCTGGTAACAGATTTTGCATTCATGCTTCCATATACTGTGCGAATGTCGGACATTCGTTCTTGTGGTGTCCTTCCATCTTGCATATAGTGCACCAAACGAATTCTCATTTTTCCTTACTCTTATTCTAATTTATCTGAAATGTTAAGTTGTCCAAATCCTCCTTCAGTTCTTTGATAGTTGGGTTTGCCTGCTGATACTGGTTTTCTTCCAGTTAAAGGGCTTCCTGCAGAGCCTCTTCCTGCATCTGGAACATCTATTATCGCAATGGTTATTTTAAGTGTAGGAGCAGTGAGTTGAAAAAAAGGTGTCGATGTTGCATATAGGTCATGGGATATTTCAACTTTCCCTTCAGTGGCTTGAATCTCTGGTCATTATCCCATATAGAATCTCTCATTTTTTGTCTAATTTCAATCATCTCATTCATGTATTGATCCTCTGAACTCAGCTTCTGGAACTCATTAATCAATGAATTCTTAATGTCTTTCAGTGTCCTTGTCATCCCAGGTGCATTATTTTCATATAGACTCATGTAGTAGTCTATTTCGTGGTCTCTTAACGTAATAGCAAACTGTGCAAGTTTGGTATCTTCATCAATGCTTTTTTTTTCTTCCCAGATATTTTCACAAATGAACAAGTGTTTCTCAACGTCTTCTTCTGCTTCTCCTCGAAATTATAGTAACCTGATGGTGGGATCATGTCCTGCCATTTTGAACGCTGAACTACTACTACGTGTAGTGTAGATACTTGACTAGTGCTTCCTGAACTGGCTCCTCTAGTTGTTGTTCATAGTGTAGATGTACGTACTATTGTCTGACTTCTTCTGAACTTCAGTTGTCTAAACGATGGTGTTCTCTTTGGTGTATTAGTCACACATGAGTTTATGGGTTCCACCCTAACATTAATATGGATAGGATGGTTGCCTTCTCTTTCCGTTCTTGGACCTCTCGTCTTCCTCTCATATGTTGCACACGGGATTTTCTCAATCTGCTCCACAACTCAAAGATTCTCTACCTCTTCCTCGTCACTCGTCAAGCCTTCCCTCGTGGCTACGAATATCTTCTTGGTATTCACCTTGTATTGGTAGGGTACTCTGCTACGCATCTTTCCAGTTGTCTCCATGATATTCTTGATCTGGTTGTCATCCATCATGATTGGGTCCAAGGGTTCCTCCTTCTTTCCCTTATCCTTTCCTCCTTCCATTTATCCTCTTTTTGTAAGTGCTTCCCCCCTTCCCCCATGCACATAGGGAATTTTAGTTGTATGAATCCATTGTCATTAAAACTTTATTGTATAAAATATCTTAATAGATGTATACAACGATTTAATGTACCTTCCTCGAGGTCCACGTAAAAAATATTTCTCTACTGCGTTGTTCGACTTCACTGTGTCTACTGCAAACTCTGTTATAAAACCTGCCACAATACTGTCAACCCAAAAATCTATTGTGCGAGTGAATTTGTTGTTCACCTACTGTAACTGCTTGATCTGTACTGAGGTCCACTCTAACTATCGAATCCAGTTCTTTGCATGTTTATCCTTCAACCTCAGTATCCATTCCTACAATAAGTGCAGGAAATCACATAAAAAGATTTCATGCAAATCAGTAAACACATATTTCTCAAGATATTTGCGGGGTTTTATTCTAGGGTTTTTGTTGTATTTCTATGCATATTCTATCTCTTTGGTTCGTATCCAAGTTTCAATCTCTTCTTTTGTGGCATTCCACAGTCTCAAGACCCCCTTCTAATGGCACATTGCTTTCTTATTTTCTTCACTCTTCTCTTTCTCAACCTATCTCATCTACTCAATCCTCTCCTGTTCTAACCAATGACAACAAAACCATTTGTTTGTTAATTCTTCTTCTATTTTGTCTAAGTTTATTGACCCAGAGTTCATTTCTATTTGAGTTTCCAACAAATCCTCTAAAACTATCAGCCCTTCTGGTAAACCAAAAGGCAATGCAACGCACAGAGTGCATTGCACAGTCTCAACTGAGATAGCTTAAATGGGTGGTTGTAATACTCATGTGTTTACATCATAGGATTGAGTGCGAGATATGAGAACTGTATCTTGAACCACTATTATAACTTGTAAACCCAATATATTGTCAAATGTGAATAAACAAGAAATATAACACTCATTCAATCAATATAGCAATATTTACTTAAAAGCGATAAAGACACACATGATTTCAATCTCATAACGCAAATGTTACCATGTTTCACCCCCTCCTAGGCTACGTCCACAAAAATTTGGCTCTCATCTCTATTATTATAGTCCTTCTATCACTACAACACCACTCGCTTACAACTCTTCCCTATTGGGTTAGATCTATGTGAGGCAAACTAGATCGCACTAGGATCATCTACCTACAATCTAACCCTCAATATATACTCTCCTTCGTACTCTCTATCTCAACAACTTACAAAAATGGATTAGACAACAAAACATTACATATCACAACAACTCATAGATAACTAGCTAAACCCAATAATACTCTGAATCAACCCCACTATGATACCTCGGTATCCATATTTATATGTTTTTGGCTCTTCCTCCATTACAATACACCCCAAAAACCCTAACCCTAACATCGTTAGGTTTTCCCTACATGTGCGCATGATGTTCTTCCTTCCAACCGTCATTTTCCTCGTGCATGGTTTCTTTCCGCTTTGGCCTGCCTCCAAAATCGTCTTAGCTTTCCTGGGTGCTGAAACGATTTGTTGTCATACATTAGTAATAGATCTCCTTCCTTGAAAGTTTTCTTCTTGATGTGTCTATCGTGCCAAGCTTTGTTTCTTGCTTTCTGAACTTATTGGTGGAACCCTATTAAGATCTGGTCTTCCTCCATGGTCATTAACTGATTTAGTCACTCTTGTATTGTGCCTCATTATTTGATATGTGTGATTGTGGATACTCACAAGCTTGGTACTAAATATTCTAATGGCACCACTTCTTCTTGGCCATAAACTAGTTTAAATGGCGTGTGCCCTATCAAATTTTTTCACGTAGTCCTATAGGCCCATAATACTACTAGTACTTTGAGGTCCCAGTCATCCCTGTTGACGTTACAGATATTTCTCAGGACATTCTCAAGGATTTTGTTAAATGATCCCACTATGCCATTTTCTTGTGGGTGATATGGTGTGCTCTTATGATGATGGACTTCAAACTCTTCAGTCATAGCATTGATGGTGTTGTTTATGAAGTGTGTGCCTTGGTCTCTCATCAAAATTCTTGGTCTCTCAAATCGAGTAATTACTTGTTCAAATAGGAAGTGTGATGTTGTTTCTATGTTGCAATCCTTCACTGGTGCATCTTCTTCCAATATTGTTAGGTACTCCGTCACGGTGATAATGTACCTAGCTCCTATTCTTTTTGATAGTGGGTTTATTGGTACCAAAAATTCTATTTTCCACTTGTCGAATGACTGCAATGTTACTTGTGGTCGTAATGGCATATCGCCCCTTCTGTTGGATTTACCTACCCTTTGACAGATATCACATCTTTGAAAAACTCCTTTGAGTCTCTGTGAATCGTTGACCACCATAGTCCTGGACACAATACCTTCTACGTGGTAGCTTTTCCTACATAATTCCTTCCTGCTATTTCCTCATGGGATTCTTCTAGAACTCTTGGTCTTTCGTGTTATAACACATATCTTTGCAAGATCCTATATGCACCCATTTTGTATAAGTGTACTGCGATCAATTGATAGTTTGTCGCCCGGACTACCAGGTGTTTCTTTTGTGTGGTGGTATATTCTTGTGGCACGGTACCTATGCTCAAGTAATAAATGATATATGAAAAGTATTCATCAATGATCATCCGAGAATTTTTCCTCTAAATTCATAGGTTATTCTCCATTTGCGACTCTTGATAGGTGGTCAGGTCTTGCATTCAATTTTCCTGTCTTGACTATTAATTCAAAGTCAAATTATTGAAATAGTAGTAACCATCCATAGATTCCCACCCCAACATTGGCATGTTGACTAGGTATTTCAAGGTTCAGTGATCTGTGAACATCTTAAAGTGTTTCTCCAATAAGTAATGTCTCAACTTCTGTAGTGCATAGACCATAGCTAGGCCTTCCCTTTTTGTAGTGTTATAGTTCTTTTCTGATTCTGATAACTTTCTGCTTGCAAAGGCTATGGGGTGATCCAAATCCCCCTCTCCTGGCTGCACCAAGATATCTCCAAGTGCTATGGATGATGCATCTACATGCACGTGGGTTGTCTTATCCCAGTCTATAAATAATAATATTGGCATGGTGACCATCTTCTTCGTAAGGGTATCCATATCGTGTTGACACTCTTCGTTCCACTGAAACTTTGTATCTTTTCTTAACATTTTTTCAATTGGCACTGTAATCTTCACATATCCTTTGATGAATTTCATGTAGTATCCTGTGTGTCACAACATCGCTCTTAAATGAGGGACTATTTTAGGTGGTGTTAAGTTAACAATTACTGCAATATTTGCAGGATCTACTAGTAAAACTTCTTTTCATACTATGTGGCCCAATAATATCCCAAATGGTGTTCCGAATATGCATTTATTTATGTTCAATGATATCTAGCATTTCTTGCATCTTTCTAACATCATCCACAATACTTCTACATGGTATTTCAACAAACTATAGACTTTCCAATCATCTAAGTATACCTCTAGAAACTGGTGGATGAATTATTTAAATGCGGCTATGACTACTCTGGAAAATATTGTTGGTACAGTCTTCAGTCCAAACAGCATGACTGTGTACTGATAGGATCCCCACTCTATCACAAACGTGGTCTTCTATATGTCTTCCTTTGCTATCTTGATCTGATGGTAGCCTAAGAATCCATCAGTGAATGAGTAAGCTTCATGTCCTGCTACGTTCTCTAACACTTCATCTGTGAAAGGTGTAGGGAACGGGTCATGTATGCATGCATCGTTCAACTTCCTTAAGTCGATGCATATCCTTATCCTTCCTTGTTTTTTTTCCTTCACTACCATAGGGCTTATCGATTCTGATTCTTCGACTGGTTCTATGATTCCATCTTCAAGCATCCTTTCGATCTCAACTTTGAATTTCTTCTTATATACTGGGTTCAATCTGTATGGTCGTTATTCGATCGGTCTCGCTTCGGGTCTGAGTGGTATCTTCATCTCTCCTAGCTCTCTTGCTATACCCTTCATCTCTGTAAATGTCGTGGGAAAAAATTCATTGTACTCACACAATCAATCTGTTATGCTTTCCATTATTTTCTCATCCCAGTAATCTCCAATGATGGCCATTTTGGGATTCTCAACTATCCCAATATTGATTTTCTTTATCTTGATCGACACGTCAATAGATTTTGATTCTATAGGTGGTACCTCCACTTCTCTTTCAACTTATGCTTCTTCAATCTGAATATCTCGCGGATCATATTCATTTGGTGCTTCCTCTTGTACATGGTAACATGACAACAGTTCCTTGACTGTTTGTTTATTTCACTGTTGTTCTTCTGTTATGAGCTTGACTTCTGGTTCCTTGATGAATATCATGCCTCTTATCTGTTTAAGAGTTGCATCTATGTTGGGGTTTTCATGTTCGAATGAAAAGTGACTGTAAAATTCTATTGCAATGTCGTCCAGGTCGCAGTTCCTTTGCACAATTCCTAGTTTGTGTACTAGTTCGATGGTGTTCCCTCTAGAGTGTGTATGAAATGATGAGGCCATTCCTCTAGGGGTGTCATTTTCCACAACATTCTATACTTTTCCATGTGTTCCGCTGGTGCTCCCTGTCCATCATACCTCCGTTTCCTTTTGTCTTTCTTTTATGCACCGAACCTTATGCACAGTAACCACTTGCATTGTTACCAATATGTGATGGTCTCTTTCTGTGCACCCTGCCATCTTGCAGGTGTGGGCTTGAGCGCTATATCAAGTGATAATAGTCTTTGATTCTCCAAAAAATTGTCTTCATATCATGCTAAGAATACTTCCAGATAATTTATTCCATGGAAACTGGGTGGTTCCCTTATTTCCGTGCCTACCATCTTACTGCGTGGTCTATTCTTGCACATATTCTCGTGGAAACTTCGTGTAGCCTTTGTTGCCAATTTTCTAGAATGGTGTCTAAGTCTATTGCACATGAAGTAATGCTCCTCCAACTGAGTATCCCATATGCAGTTGGTTTTACATAATCTTAAGCTTGCACAGTTGTTCTGTACAACTGGATGATATCCTCTAAGTCTAAGCAAGTATGTTCTACAAACCTCTCCCCTTATGATGGATCTAATGGCGCGATGAACGTGTATTCCCCTGACTCAAATGTCATTTTCCTTGTTTTCAATTTGATTATAGCTTTCTTATAAAACTCCCAATCCAAACCAAGTAACGTTGGATATGGTGTTGCATAGTCCACTATTTCAATGACTTCAAAATCTTCTTTAGTGCGCACTCCATCCAGGTCTACTGTCACTCATTTTAGTCTACCAATTGGTAGGACTCTTTGTTGGTTTGCTAATTTCAGTTGAACAGGTGAATATCCTAATGTGGGCTCTCGCATGCATTTCCATGTCTTCTTTACTAATACATTAACTTCATATCCTAGATCCAGTATGATATCTTCCATATTGAAATCTATGATGTTAGCATTCAGTCTGAACTCCCTACTCGTCCGTCTCCTTGTATGTAGGTGATTGATTGTCTTCTGTTATAGGTTTCCTTCCGTCTCGATGCTACATTTTTCTAATATGTTTTGCAATATTTTCATAGATGATGGATCATTTAATAGTTTTACACATGATTGCAAAAAGCCTATGATTGTACTTACTTGTCCTATGGGCTGCATTTCATTGGTATGATCCAATAATTGAGGTATCTGGTACTCTAGTTCTTTCTTTTTTTGTTGTGCAGTTGAATTAGATGCCATGTATTCTTTCTAAAATTCTTGTCTTTCTTTATTAAATACCTCCTTCTCCTTTTGCACGTCGAACTGCTTCCTTAGTTCGATGTTCTTTTTCATCCACTGATTTTGTGTTGGCTCTTGTCAGACTGCATCATTTCCTATTTTCTCTCCTTCTCGGGTAACTATGTTGATGTTTCGTCCTTCATCCCTTGCTTCGACTGAGATCCACTGAACATTCTGGTTGTTCTGGTTCCTCTTTTCCTAGATATTTACTAATAGTTTTGGACATTATTTTGTGTCATGATCTGATGTGTGACAATACATACAAGTCTCTAATGGAAGCACACATTCTCTTACATAATTTTCTCATTGTTGGCAATTGTGACATACCATTGGTCCTCTACCTCGTCTGAATCCTCCTCTGGTTCATCCTCCACCTATGTAGCTTGCTCAATCTCCTCTTGGTACGTTGTACTGAGGCGCTTGATTGTATTGCGCGATATTGTACCGAGGTTGTGTTGTGTTCTACTGCGGTTGTGCGTTATTTTATGGTTTCTGAATAGTATTATACTGCTACTGCACAATGTTGTATGGAGATGGAACTTGATTAAACTGTGGTACAGATTTTCCCATCATCGTTTCTTCCTGCACTCTATATGCATCTGATGTGCTTTCTCTTATCAACTCCATAGTTCTACAATATTTGTCGTCGTGGCCTACTAACTTGAAAAAGTTGCAATATGAAGTCTTTGAGATTATCTGGTATTTCTGCATCATCGTGTAGTGATAAGGATCATGACCCAATTTCTTGCATATTTCGCACCATAATCCTACTGTTGGTAATAGATTTTGCATTCCTTCTTCCATATATTGCGCGAATGTCAGAAATTCGTTCTTGTGGTGTCCTTCCATCCTGCATGTAGCACACCAAATAAATTCTCATTTTTCCTTACTCTTATTTTAATTTAGCTGAAACGTTAAGTTGTCCAAATCCTCCTTCAGTTCTTCGATAGTTGGGTTTGTCTGTTGATACTAGTTTTCTTCCAGTTAAAGGGATTCCTGAAGAGCCTCTTCCCACGTCTGGAAATTCTATTGTCACAATGGGTATTTTAAGTGTGGGAGAAGTGAATTGAAAAATAGGTGTCGATGTTGCATATCGATCATGGGACATTTCAACTTTCCCTTCAATCGCTTGAATATCTGGTCAATCTCCCATATATAATCTCTCGGTTTTTTTCTAATTTCGATCATCTCATTCATGTATTGATCCTCTGAACTCAGCTTCTGGAACGCATTAATCAATGACTTCTTAATGTATTTCAGTTTCCTTGTCATCCTAGGTGCATTGTTTTCATATAGACTCATGTACCAGTCTAATGCGTGGTCTCTTAACGTAAAATCTAACTGCGCAAGTTTGGTATCTTCATCGGAGATTTTTTTTTCTTCCCAGATCTTTGCACAAATGAACAATTGTTTCTCAGGGTCTTCTTCTGCTTCTCCTTGAAATTCTGGTAACCTAATGGTGGGATCATGTCTTGCCATTCTGAATGTTGAACTACTACCTACGTGTAGTGTAGATACTTGACTAGTGCTTCCTTAACTTGCTCCTCTAGTTGTTGTTCATAGTGTAGATGTACTTACTGATGTTTGACTTCTTCTGAACTTCAGTTTTCTAAATGATGGTGTTCTCTTTGGTTTATTAGTTGCACATGAGTTTATGGGTTCCACCCTAAAATTAATATGGATAGGATGGCTACCTTCTCTTCCCTTTCTTGGACCTCTCGTCTTCCTCTCATATGTTGCACGCAGGATTTCCTCAAACTTCCCCACAACTCGAAGATTCTCTACCTCTTCCTCGTCACTCGTCAAGCCTTCCCTCATAGCTACGAATCTCTTCTTGGTATTCACCTTGTAGTGGTAGGGTACTCCACTACAAATATTTCTAGTTGTCTCCATGATATGCTTGATCTAGTTTTCATCCATCATGATTGGGTCCAAGGGTTCCTCCTTCTTTCCATTATCCTTTCCTCCTTCCATTTATCCTCTTTTTGTCAGTACTTCCCCCCTTCCCCCATGCACGCAGGGAATTTTAGTTGTCTAACTCCATTTTCATTACACCTTTATTGTATAAAAATATCTTAATAGATGTATACAGTGATTTAATGTACCTTCCTTGAGGTCCACGTAAAAACTCTTTTTCTGCTGTGTTTTACGACTTCACTATGTCTACTGCAAACTCTATTATAAAACCTACCACAATATTTTCAAGCCAAAAATCTATTGCATGAGTGAATTTGTTGTTCACCTGTTGTAACTGCTTGATCTGTATTTTGGGGTCCACTCTAACTATCGAATCCAGTTCTTTGTGTGGTTATCCTTCAACCTTAGTATCTATTCCTGCAATAAGTGTGGGAAATCACAGAAAAAGACTTCATGCAGATCAATAAACACCTATTTCTCATGATATTTGTGGGGTGTTATTCTAGGGTTTATGTTGTGTTTCTGTGCAAATTCTAGCTCTTTGGTTCTTAGCCAAGTTTTGATCTCTTATTTTTTGGGATTCCACGGTCTCAACATCCCCTTCTAATGGCGCATTTCTTTCTTCTTTTCTTGACTCTTGTCTTTCTCAACCTGTCTCATCTACTCAATCCTCTCATGTTCCTACCAATGACAACATAACCATTTGTTTGTTAATTCTTATTCTATTTTGTCTGAGTTTATTGACCCCAAGTTCATGTCTATTTGGGTTTCCAACACAGCCTCTAGAACTATCGGCCCTCCTGGTAAACCAGAAGGAAACACAACACACAAAGTGCATTGTGTAGTCTCACCTGGGATATCTTTAATGGATGGCTATAATACTCATGTGTTTACAACCTAGGATTGAGTGCAAGATATAATTATTGTATATTGAACCACTATTATAACTTGTAAACCCAATATATTGTCAAATGCGAGTAAACATGAAATATAACACTCATTCAATAAATATAGCAATATTTACTTAAAATCAATAAAGATACACATGAATTCAATCTCATAACAAAAATGTTACCATGTTTCACCCCCTCTCGGGCTACGTCCACAAAGATTTGGCTCTCAATTCTTTTATTATAGTCGTTCTGTCACTATAACATCGCGCGCTTACAAGTCTTCCTCATTGGGTAATATCTATGTGAGGTGGACTACATCGCACTAGGATCCTCAGTCTGTGATCTAACCCTCAATATCTACCCTCCTCCGTCCTCTCTATCTCAACAGCTTACAAAAATAGATCAGACAACAAAATACTACATATCACAACAACTCATAGATAAGTAGCTAAACCCAATAATACTCTGAACCGACCCCACTATGATACCTCGGTATCCATATTTATATGTTTCTAGCTCTTCCTCCATTACAATACACTTCAAAAACCCTAACCCTAACATCGTTAGGGATTCCCTGCATGCACACATGATGTTCTTCCTTCCAGCTGTCGCTTTCCTCGTGCATGCTTTCTTTCCAAAAATCGTCTTTCTTTCCGCTTTGGCTTGCCTCCAACATGCTTTCTTCATGAAGTTATATATTTGATCTAACTCAACAATGCAGTAATAGTATAACAGATAAAAAATAACACAACATCAACCACAAAGACAATAAGATATACGTGGTTCACCCTCTCTCTAGGGCTACGTCCATAAAACTATGTTTCTTGATTTATTATATGGAAACATATAGTTCTATCTGCGCACTTAGTTGCATATCTATCTCTCTTTCTCTCGTTCTCTTCCCTCCCAACACACCCAACTACAAGGTTGATCTTTGCACCCAGTTGAAGATCTAGAATATAGACTCAATACAGTTCTCAACAACAACAATAATCAACCATGAAAAAAAACCATAATAATATGAACGAACCAAAACCTGTCCCAGATCCTCTAGAACTTTATTTATACATTACATGACTCTCAGAAAACCTTATACTGAAGCCTATATGTCAGAACCCTAGATCCAAAACCCTAGGTGCCAAAACCCTAGTTCCATTTGACCCACGTTTTCAAGGTTTCACCAACCTTTCCTTCCTCCTTTTCCATGAGGTGTTCCAAAGTATCTGTTGGTGTCTTTTTCCTCTGACTGAGTTTTCCACGTTCCATATTCTTTGATGCTTTATCTTCCTCAATATTCTCTTTCAATGGATTTCTTTTCCTTTACTTTGCTCCTTCTTTTCTACTTCTTTAACCACTTCGACCCTTTCTTGGTTTATGTGCCTTCCGCGCAGTTCGTACTTCACCTTTATTCCTTAATATTTTCTTTCTTACATAACCAAGGGAGAACAGCTTCCCCATATTTTTGTCTTGGTTACACTTCACGTGAGACTTCTTCTCTTCGGAGGAGATGAAAATGCCATCGCTCTATTTTACTCGGTGCCTTTTTTTGGTAACCTAAGAAGGACCTTGGTATGATCAATTACATGCCAACAAGAG
This sequence comes from Picea engelmannii, assembly GCA_009831015.1. Lineage (NCBI taxonomy): Eukaryota > Viridiplantae > Streptophyta > Pinopsida > Pinales > Pinaceae > Picea > Picea engelmannii. Next base: position 2,366,253 of record ML776941.1, read on the forward strand.
GAATGAACTCCAAGTGGAGAGTAAAGAGATCCTAGAGCTCCATGTGTCATGTAGGACGCATGCAGTTTTATATGGGAAAATTCGTTGTTGTGGGGGTTCACTGACCATTTTGGTCATCTTTCATAACACGTTCATTAACCATTCTTGCCATCTTTCCTCACGCGTACACTCACCATCTTTGCCCCATTCACTCACTCACTGAGAAGGACACAAATAGCCATTTTTATCCATTGTGAACCTCTATAATTTGTGCACCCTGGTAGTTTTGTTGAGCCTGTACCTTGCCTAACCGATTTGGTTGTTGTTCTTAACCATTTGACTGAGGAGCTGGATAGAAGAAGTCGTTTTTCAGGACTGTGATTTTGAATAGGTTGGTTGTGAGGCTTTTGGATTGAAGAAATGGGTTTTCAGGCCTGTGAGCAACTCTCTCCATGTGAGAGAGATTGTCATGAAAGTGATTTCTTATCGAGGGAGTCTAGCAACAACTACAGAGCTCTAATAATTCTTGATCTGGACTGTTGTTGAAGCCTTGGAAGAGAAGTGGAGGAGTCAATGGACTGTGGAACAATGAAGGTGTATATTCCCGAGATGGGACAAGAATGTGGGGAATGAGATTCGGTGAGCGGTGGGAACAAGTAGGTTCCTTGTAGGGAATCCTTCATATTGCATTGTGCAACTTTACGTAGTCTCATCTTGGCCTAGGATTTCCTTTACCTTGAATGGAGTTTAGTACCAGCTCTAGGGTGATCCACTACTAATAGCTTGAAGAAGTGTGGTCTAAGGCTGGGAGGATCGTGGAAGGTCTGCATGCAGTTGGTGTATTTCAATTAAAAGATAAGTATCATTTTTGTGTTAATATCAAATGATGTGCGCAGTGCATGTCTGTTATTTATGATAATTGTGTAGAAATTTCAATACAAATTAAGTATTTCCTGCGATTCTCCTGATCTAAAAATTATATGCCACTATTAAATACAAAATTTATTCTACTATTTTCTTGTGGAAAATTAAACCACGATCACAAAGTGAAATATCAAGAACACATAACACAGAAGTTTTACCGGGAAAGCATAAAGCTAAAAACCCCACTATCATATATTATGTATATCATGGATCATGAAAAAATATCATACAAAACTCTAATACAAGAGCTCTCAGTACAATACAATTGTCTCACACTGTCATACACAAATCAGCAAATACATGTGCCAATTCTCTGTGTCTAGACAACCTGCCTCCTTTGCACAATCTCTGCAATTAGAATTCTCACAAAAAAATTTGAATTTCCTAGTTTGCACATGCTCATAAGCATATCCATTGCATGTGTGATTGTATGAGTTCACTTCACTCAAATCACAACTGATAGCCAAAATGTCCCTTTCACCTGTTATCTCAACTGGGTCTCCATTGGATCTGACATGCATGTAGTTAACCGTGGTGAATATTCAGTTGCATGTGAGTTCATTGATTGTGAATTAATGAATAATTAATTCACTAAACTCTCACTAGTGCAAGTTTAGTTACAACTAGTACAACTGAGCTTAACTCACTTAACTACACTTATAATTCTGTTACAATTCCAACTCACTCAATTATAAATGAGATAATAGATTAATATTTATTGTCCAATTTATTTAAGGGAAAAGTAAATTAGACACATGTTTCTTGTTGAATTTTCAACACTCCCTCTCAACAAGAAAGGGATTATCCTTCACCCCAATCCTGTCTCTATGTTATTCAAATTTTCTCCTGGTGAGCACCTTCGTCAGAATGTCTGCATCCTAATCTTCTGTAGGAATGTATTGAAGCAACATGATCTTCTGCTGCACACAATATCTGAGATGATGATACCAGATATCTATATGCTTAGATCTGTCATGAAACACAGGATTAATCGAGAGTTTAATGCAACTCTGATTATCACAATAAATCACTGTCGGATCTAAATGAGAACCAAACAAACCAACCAAGTTCTTTCTCATCCAGATAGCCTCACATCCATATTGACTCGTTTCCATGTATTCCTCTTCCGCTGAACTGAGTGCCATGGATCTTTGTTTCCTACTGTACCAAGAAATGGTTGTAGATATGATACTAAAGATCCCCCCTGATGTGCTCTTTCTGTCTGTTGGGCTACCTACCAAATCTGCATCCGTGAAACCATGAAACCTCACGTCATCTGTCTGTCTATACCATAATCCATACTCAGATGTGCCCTTCATATATATCAGAACATGCTTACCCACCTTCCAAAAGAGTTTGGTAGGCTTAACCATCACTTGACTTAGTTGGTTAACCGCATAGAAAATGTCTGGTCTCGTATTCACTAAATACATTAGAGAACCCACTAAATATCGATAGATAGTAGCATCCACTACCTCTCTAGAAGTAACATCCTCTTTCCTCCAGTTTCCTATAAGAGGAGTATTCATGGGTTTGCAACCCTCCATGTGAAACTTACCCAGTATCTCCCTTGCATACTTTCCTTGAGACACAAAAATTTCACCATCTCGCTGCCATATTTCCAATCCAAGGAAATAATGAAGAAGGCCCAAATCCTTCATCTCAAAATCCTTTGCAAGGTCATCCTTGCATGATTGTATCAGCTGCTCATCACCAGTCAGTATTAAATCATCAACATAAAGAACAATGATTGAGAGCTTACCCTCCACCAAAATTTGGTATAGGTTTTCATCTGCTTCACTTTTGGTGAAGCCCAATCCGGTGAAATAGCTGTCTATACGAGTGTACCAAGCACGAGGTGCTTGCTTCAACCCATACAATGCTCTCTTAAGTCTACACACATGCGAATCTTTGTCAAAGGTCTCAAAACCTTTTGGCTGCTCAATGTAAACTTCTTCCTCAATGATCCTGTTGAGGAACACATTTTTTACATCCATTTGATGAATGCGCCAGCCCATCTGCACTGAGAGTGTAAGGATGGATCTTATGGAAGAGTACCTTGCGACAGGTGAAAAGGTCTCATCATAATCTATCCCCTCGATCTGTGAGAAGCCTCAGGCCACAAACCTAGCCTTGTATTTCTCAACACTCCCATCAACAGCTTGATTTACCTTGTATATCCATCTCGAACCTACCACTGATTTGTCGACCGATCTTGGGACAATTTCCCATGCACTGTTTTTGACAATGGATTCATACTCCTCTACCATAGCATCAACCCAAGTGGGATCCCGCACTGCTTCCTAAAGGGAATATGGTTCAGTCACAATACATTTGCTCATGGGAGCCATGTATCCAACAAATCGATCACGAGACTGTCTTTGTCTGTGCTATGAAGTAGGGGCTCCTACATTCTGTGCAACATCTAGTCTCAATCTGTCAGCTTCCATGGTGCACTTTCTGCCATGTCTGATGGATGGATCTGCTTGATTGGTTTCCTCCACTCCATGAATCTCCTCGTGTGGTTGATCCACATCTTGAGACTCATCTTTGGGAACAAATAGTTCCTCTTCTGCATGCAAGTCTAGCTCCCTCTCAAGCGACAACCACATGGCATTCTGTTATCCACATTTTTGGTCATCAGGATGATGTCATGATAGTGTCATGATAATAGAAAATCAAACTCTTTATTAAGAACATTTTCATGAGAAAGGTTACACTTGTCAGTTTCCAGAAAGCATAGTTTAAAATATAGTTTGCAGGCTGCATATATACTCACCTGTGAGAATCCTTAATTCCCGCATGCTGCCTTCAGCTTGACTGCGAACTTCTCGCACTGTACTCAAATTCAGGGTGCGGACATGTTTCTAAAGAAGGAAAATGGATGAGTTCTCGATCCTTCTAGAAAGAATCTTCTAGAAGGATGAGTTGGCTTTCGAATGGTTGGCAAAATACTGACTTTCCAGATATCTTGGGATCATTC
>ML776941.1:2374997-2387343 GCA_009831015.1 Picea engelmannii
CACAAGAGCATTGAAGCGAAGCAAGGAACAACAGAGATTTAAGGAGAGCATTCATAAGGTATGTCCACTATCCATTTCTCTTAGTTCGTTCAATAATCTAGATCTAGGGAAAGAGTAGTATTCTGTCTCGTTTTGTTCTAGATCCGGGTGGATCTAGGGAGATTGGTCTGTGTCCGCACTCACAAATTTATCCATTAACACATTCCCCTCATTGAATTTTATATCCCATCGCATAACAGTCATCTTACTGTTCGAAAAATACACACGATAATTATGGGGCATTTCTACGTACCCCACAAATATCCCAACTTTAACAGTCGGTTCCATCTTCTTCCTGGAATCCTTAGTCACATTCACATAAACAGATGAGACAAAATTTTTGAAATGAGAAACAACAGGTTTCTTGCCAATGAAAGCTTATTCAGGTGTACTCATGCCAAGTATTCTATGAGGACAATGGTTCTGCACATAAACCATAGTATTGCATGCTTCTTCCCACAAATGCATTGGTAGGCCCTGATCATGCAACATCACTTGTGTTGCACCCATGATCGTTCTGTTCTTTCTCTCCGTGACCCCATTTTGTTGTGGGTTATGAGGTGCTATGAGTTCTCTTCGAATTCCTTCTCTGCTGCAGAAGTCTTTGAATTTGTTAGAGATGTAGTCTCCACCATTATCGCTCCTTAGAGGCTTCACTTTCTTCCTTGACTCTTCCTCCACCAATGCTTTAAACTCACAGAACTTTGAAAATGCTTGATCCTTCTTCTTCATGAAGAATATCCAGCATTTACGAGAAAAGTCATCAACAAAAATAACATAATACCTATGTTTTGTTGTTGAAGCAACCGAGACTGGTCCACACACGTCTATGTGAATTCTCTCCAGGATTACCAAAGCATGGTTCTCCTTCTCATGAAAGGTGGAATTTACATACTTCCCCAGGGTGCAACCTGATGCAGTACCGCACTCTCTACCTCGACAGAGACCTCTGCGCTGACCTCGCGGTCTTAAGGATCGTTCTAATTTTACCCTCGAGCCGGAGTGGCTCCTGCGATTCTCCTGTGGAATCTCCTGTGAAATTGACCCATAGGTCTTTTTCGGCACCTTGGCCTTTAGGCCCGGTTCTTTCTCTATTCCCAACAGAAAACCACAATCAGGTTTCGAGGTTTTGTGATCCTCAATGTCGCCAACACTTTCTTCCTCGAATTCCCAATCTCCGATATCCCGATGCACTCCCTTTGTGCTTCTAGCCCTCCTGGCTATACCCCTAATCCATTCGACCTCTCTTATATGACCGCAGTCTCACCTCTTATCGAGGTTTGGGGTTTCGAATGTCGAAATGCACTAAACCTCTTGTCTTTGGAATCCCCGATTTCCTGATTCTCGATTCCCTGATATGACTCCTCCTTTTGGGAAATTTCCCGATGATCGCGATTGTCGCCACGCGTCCTATAGAATGGATGGTCCTCGCCGCTTCAGGGTTTTCTCCGTGGAAATTCCCGATGCCTTGTTATGATGAGATGATGTCAACTGGGTCCCACACGAAACTCTCTTTCCTTTCGGAAAATCGGACTTCGCGATTTCGAAATGCAAGTCCTTCTTGTCTCCCTGACTCGCGAAATGCTGATTCTCGACTTCCCTCGAATTTATGACATGCATCCCAAGTGGATGGACGGTTCAGATCAACCCTCGGGTTTCGCCAATTATATAAACCCAAACCAATTACCTATGTGAGTCTCGATGACCAAAATGTTGATGGGCTTCTGATCTCGTCCACGTGTCCCGACTGATGGACGACCCTAATTCAACCTCAGGATTTCGAGACTTTCGATGCCCCGATGACACAAGTTCTTTGTCAACTTAAAACATCGGTCGTTGAAATGCCGACAGGCTCTCGATGATTGCCACCTGTCTCCTCAAGATGGACGGCTCAGATTGATCCCGGGATTTTCACTATGAAAATTCCCAATCACTCGTCCTCGTGATACCCGATTTCACGAGTGTCGAAACTCCGATGGCCATGCCTCTCATCGGAACTTTCCTCCTCCCGTTCACGAAGCTTAAACTTCGTGCAACTCCTGGTCAATCCAACGGCTGATGGGTGTTTGAATGAGATCTGACAGTCCACAATCTCCTGAGCTTGAATTCCGGATGCAGCTGTAAACCCCTTCTCTTGTCTGGCAGATCTGACAGCTGGCGGGATTTCACAAATCCTCCCCACAGATTCCTGACCGTCGGTCTCTTCCCTTTGACGATTTCTACTAAGGAAACCAAGGAATCTTCCTTGGAATTATCCGCTTGCGCTACAAAATTCCGACGCCTTCAATGTTTTCAAAGGCTTTACACCTCTTACGATTCTTCACAACTTCGAGCCTCAAAGAGGGTCTTTGCACACACTCCTTGCGGAAACCTCCAAACACGTCTAAGTGTTGAGTTTCTCCAACCCTGCGCACTCCTGCAATAGCGGTCTCTCAATGACTTCGCTCAGTTTTCTCCTCTGAGACTCCTCTCAGCCTGCGCACTCCTTGCACGGCTCTTGTGCCCGAATGAACTTCTGTGGAAATGAGAACAAATGTTACCTATTTGAACCCTCTGTCAACGCACTCCTTGCGAACACTTCGACTGCACTCCTTGCGGGAATTATCTGGCTCAGATAGAGAAACAATTGAATCTCATTCCTCCTTCCTCTCAGACTTCAACTCAAACATTAAATCATATACAACACATAAAGAAAATGTATAACAGGAAACATACATTCATGAGCATAACATCAATACACAGAGAACAACACAAACCATGAATTTGAATCAAATCTTTCTATTAATCCAAATATCTGTACATGGGTGTTCTTACACAACTCTCTACTTCTCTTCTATGCTCCAATGCTTCTAACTATGTTACAAATGCACAATGAGGGTGTCTATATCTGGTTTCTCTCTTGCGCTCTCAAATAGTCTAATCTAGAATTAAATTCTATCTACCTGCATTAACTATCGTAAATGCCTTCTACCTACTAAGGACGAGAGCGTATGGCTCAAGGTCCGATTACATTACACAAGTGCGCTTGATATTAATGGCTCATTTAATATTGCACAACATCTTCAAGGTGTTTTCAAAATTTGTGCTAGCGCTTGTCCAACTGTCCTTCGCTTTTGTGCCGGCTCACTTGATGTGGGAGATGCTCCTGCATCATACTCCCTCACTTGAAAAATTTCATGGGCTCTTATCCATGAGCTCCTGCATGGTCTCTCCATGCTTCTGTATCTCCGATTTAGTCTCCCAGCTAGCATCTTCAACTGGATGGTTCTTCCACTTAACCAGATATTCAAAGTATTGTTTTCTTATGGTCCTCTTGCCAATTCTCTTGTCCAGTATGCATTCCATTTGCGGCTTCTCTGCAACTGGCATCTTATTTTTCCACTGAACCTCTAACTATTCATCACTTGTTCCTACTTCCTCAGCTTTGTATGGGTACAAATCTGAGACATTGAATATCGGAGAAATTCCGATCCCATCAAGTAATTCAATCTCATATGCATTTGCCCCAATTTTTTTCAAGACCCTGCATGGCCCGATTTTCTTCATCTTCAGCTTATTGTATGTTCCTCTCAGGAACCTTTCTTTTCTCAATTGTGCCAGAACTAGATCACCAACCTCAAATTGAAGTTGTCTCCTATGTTGATCTTCTCTGTGCTTATACTCCTGACTTGATTCCAGGAATCGTTCCTTCACCTGGCTGTGAATTTCTTTCATCGTCTCTGTGAATCTTCTGCACTAGCACTCCTAGTCGCAGTCTATTCTGAATCCCTCAGTTCAGAAATTCCTCTCGGCTGCATGCCATAAATAGACTGAAATGGACTTTGTCCTGTGCTCCGATTCACTGAGTCATTGTACGCAAATTCTGCCTGTGGCAATATACTATCCCACTGGCTGTGGTGTTCTGTCACCAGGCTCTTCAGCAAGTCTCTCAGGCTTCTGTTTACTGCTTCTGTCTGTCCATCCATATGAGGATGATAAGCTGAACTAAACAACAAGTTAGTTCCTATGTTCTTCCATAAGGTCCTCCAGAAGTTCCCTGTGAACTTCGTATCTCTATCTGAAACTATACTCCTTGGTAAGCCGTGAAGTCGAATGAATTCTTTGAAAAATAGGTTTGCAATGTGTGTTGCGTCGCTGGTTTTCTGACATGGGATAAAATGTGCCATGTTGGAAAATCTATCCACCACCACAAAGATTGAATCACAACCTCTTTGTGTTCTTGGCAACCCCAATATGAAATCCACGCTGATTTCATCCCACGGCCTCTCTGGTATGGGAAATGGTTGATAGAATCCTGCATTCTGTCTCTTCCCCTTTGAATGCTGGAAAATTCTACACCTGTCTACAAATCTCTTGACGTCTGCTAGCATTCCGGGCCAAAAATATGACTCGTTCAACTTTGCAAATGTCTTGTCATCGCCAAAGTGCCCTGCGAATCCTCCACTGTATTTTTCCTTCAACAGATTCTCCCTCATGGAGAATTTTGGAATACACAGTTGATTAACTCTAAATAGTAATCCTTCGTGGATCATATACTCTATCCACAGGATTCTGTCTCTGAGAATTGGATTCTCAGTTGCTTCATACGCCTCCTTAAAATCCTGATCATCAGCGTACATGTTCATGAGATCATCAAAACCCAACGTTTTCACTTTGAACTCCTGCAACAACAAACACTTCCTTCTCAAAGCATCAGCAACTTTGTTAGCAGTACCAGAAATATGTTTAATCACAAATGGGAAATTTTTCATATATTCAACCCATTTGACATGTTTCTGATTCAACTTTTCCTATTGAGTCACAAACTGTAGTGCATGATTATCACTGTACAATACAAATTCTTTCGGGATCAAATAATGCCTCCATTTTTTCAATGCCTGTATGATAGCATAGAACTCCTTATCATAAGTGGAGTACTTCAATTTCGCCTCATTCAACTTCTCGCTAAAATACGCTATCGACCTGTCTTCTTGACTTAAGACTGCCCCTACTGCAAATCCACTTGCATCGCATTTCACCTGAAAAGTATTTTGGAAATCCAGAAACACCAGAATTGGTTGTTCCGTGATTTTCCTTTTCAACAAATTGAAACTCTTCTCAGCCTCTTCAGTCCAGTGAAAAGACTTGTGTCTTTTCTTCACGGTATCCATCATTGCTGCGCTAATTCCACTGAAATTCTTGATGAACTTTCGGTAGAAACTATCCAATCCATGAAAACTTCTCACCTCAAAGATATTCTTCGGTGATGGCCAATTTTTGATTACCTCCACTTTATCTGGATCCATCCTCAACTCATCTGCAGAAATAAAAAATCCCAAGTAAATGAGCTATGTCTTCATGAATGAGGATTTCTTCATGTTTATGAGCAGCTTCTCTTGCTGTAATATTTTCATCACTATAGCCAAATGCTTCAGATGCTCTGCTATTGTTTTACTGTAGATCAATATGTCATCTAAATACACAATCACAAATTTTCCGATGAAATCCTTCAGGACTTCATTCATCAACCTCATAAAGGTGCCCAACGCATTTGTTAAGCCAAATGACATAACAAGCCATTCATACAACCCTTCGTTGGTTTTGAAGGTTGTTTTCCATTCATCACCTTCTCTCATGCAAATCTGATGATAACCACTTTTCAAATCAACCTTTGAAAAATACCTTGCTCCACTCAAGCAATCCATCAGATCATCCATCCTCAGCAATGGAAATTTGTACCTGATGGTTATCTTGTTAAGGGCTCTTGAATCAGTGCACATCCTCCAGCCTCCATCTTTCTTCGGACTGAGTACTGTTGGAACAACACACAGAATCAAGCTCTCTCTGACCAAACCTTTGTCCAAAAACTCCTGGACTTGTCTTTTAACCTCTTCATTCTCTTGTGGCATCAATCTATATGCGGCTTTGTTTGGAAAACTAGCTCCTGGTATGAGATCAATATGGTGACTCACACTCCTTATTGGTGGAAACGAATGAGGTAATTCATCCACTACTATATCAGCGAACTCTTCCAATAGTTCCTAAACCTCCTCTGGTAAATCATCCACTTTTGTGTTGGTCAATACAATCTTCAGCTTTATAACCACAATGAACTATGGATCCTCCTTCTTCTTAACCTCTGTAAGAAGTTCCTTCCCACTCATGACAAGTACTGTGTTTCTTACTTCTGGATTCACTTCCTTATCTTTGATTGGAAGCAACATATGAGTTCTCCCGTTATTCTCTAGGGTGTATGTGTTCATTCTTCCATCATGAATCACATTCCTATCATACTGCCATAGTCCGCCCAGAAATAGATGACAAACATCCATAGGAATGACATCACATAATATCTTATCATTATACCTTCTTTCTTAAATTCAACCAAACATTGTTTAGTGACATTTACCTGATGTCCTTTTTGTATCCATGAAACTTTGTATGGGCTCAGATGTTCAATCATCTCTAGCTCCAGCTTTTCTACCATCTCTGTAGAAACAAGATTATCCGTGCTTCCACTGTCCACAATGACCTTGCATACCCTGTCCTTGGTTTTGCAAGTAGTCCGAAAAAGACTGTTTCTTTGTACTGAACTCTCCACCTCCTTCTCGGGTGTCAAAAGGACTTTTCGCATCATCAACAATCTTCCACCTTCAGCATCTTCTGCCTCAACATCTCGCCTCTGTGCTTCAACAATGTGAGATTCTCCAATGTCCTTCTTTTTATTTGGACACTCGTAAGACTTGTGCCCATTCTTCCCGCATGTGAAGCATGTGATTACTCCACCTCTTCCTCTTCCTCTACCTATAGTACAAGGAAATGTGTTGTTGTCAGCATAATATCCTCTCTTCTCAGTATGTTGTCCTCTCTGTTCAGCATATTGCTGCCCTCGCTGTGAGGTTCCACCTCTCTCAGTACGAGTTTGAGGTTTCTTCCAGTCCTCCTTGGGCTTCTGATATTTATCCCGGGAAATTGATTTGCCTCTGGGATGACTTGTGCCTCGGCCTCTTTGACCCTGCTTTCGGCTCAACTTCTCTTCCACTTTTAGAGCCATCTGATAATCATCTTCCACCGTTTGGATGGTTACCATGCTCATCTCATCCTGAATCTCATATCTCAGGCTATTCATATACCTGGCTACTTTTTCATCATTGCTTTCACGATGACCTGCCTTGATATTCAACTTGTAAAATTCTTCTGTATATTCCTTCACTGTGATCAGCTTCTGTCTCAGGTTCTACATCCTCCTGAACAGAGTAATATGGTAGTCCCTGGGGATGAATTTTGCCTTCATCTTTGCAATCATCCTGTTCCAACTCTTAATTTTTTGCTTGCCTTGGCAACGCCTATCCGCTTGTAGTTCATCCCACCACAATGTTGCATGTCCTTTTAATCTCATGACGGCATGCTTTACCTTCTTGTCCTCTTCGACATCTTCATAGTCAAAATATGTGTCTTTCTAGATTTCCCTCATAAAGTGGAATGTCCATCTTCGCCTTTGCACCCATTCTTGCAACAACTTTAAGAAAACGCTCATTTGTTGCATTTTCTGTCGTGATTTCTTCTTCTCCATGTCCAACATCATCTTCATTTTTGGACTCACTGATATCTCCTATATCAGCTGTGTGTTTTTGTCTTATCTCCATGTCCACAAGTATGGCGCGTATGTTATGCAGACCTGTTTCTACTTATGGATTCTGCACCTATCTACCCCTTCCTCTGGACGTCTCCCTTTCCTCCTCTGGATTGGTTGATTGCCTATCTCTCCTTCTCAGCGGCATGGTGAATATTCCTTCTTCTTGCTATAGAAATCAAAGAAGCTTTTCTAAGCTCTGATACCAAACTGACGCAGTACCGCACCCTCTGCCTCGACAGAGACCTCTGCGCTGACCTCCCAATCTTAAGGATCGTTCTAATTTTACCCTCGAGCCGGAGTGGCTCCTGAGATTCTCCCATGGAATCTCCTGTGAAATTGACCCACAGGTCTTTTTCGGCACCTTACAGCCTTTAGGCCCGGTTCTTTCTTTGTTCCCAACAGAAAACCACAATCGATTTTCGGGGTTTTGCGATCCTCGATGTCGCCAACACTTGCTTCATCAAATTCCCGATCTCTGTTATCCCAATGCGCTCCCTTTGTGCTTCTATCCCTCCTGGCTATACCCCTAATCCATGCGACCTCTCTTATATGATCGCAGTCTCGCCTCTTATCAGGGTTCGGGGTTTCGAATGTCGAAATGCACTAAACCTCTTGTCTTCAGAATCCCTGATTTCTCGATTCTCGATTCCCCGATATGACTCCTCCTTTCGGGAAATTCCCCGACAATCGTGATTGTCACCATGTGTCCTCTAGAATGGACGGTCCTCACCGCTTCGGGGTTTTCTCCGTGGAAATTCCCGATGCCTCATTATGACGAGATGACGTCAACTGGGTCCCACACGGAACTCTCTTTCCTTTCGGAAAATCCAACTTCGCGATTTCGAAATGCAAGTCCTTCTTGTCTCCCTGACTCGCAAAATGCTGATTCCCGACTTCCGTCGGATTTATGACATGCGTCCCAAGTTGATGGAAAGTTCAGATCAACCCTCGGGTTTCGCCAATTATATAAACCCAAACCACTTACCTATGTGAGTCCTGATGACCGAAATGTCGATGGGCTTCCAATCTCGTCCATGTGTCCTGACTGATGGATGACCCTGATTCAACCTCAGGATTTTGAGACTTTCGATGCCCCAATGACACAAGTTCTTTGTCAACTTAAAACCACGATCGTCGAAATGTCGATGGGCTCTCGATGATTGCCACCTGTCTCCTCAAGATGGATGGCTCAGATTGATCCCGGGATTTTCACTATGAAAATTCCTAATCACTCGTCCTTGTGATCCCCGATTTCACGAGTGCCGAAACTCCGATGGCCATGCCTCTCGTTGGAACTTTCCTCCTCCCGTTCACGAAGCTTAAACTCCATGCAACTCCTGGTCAATCCAATGGCTGACGAGTGTTTGAATGAGATCTGACGGTCCACAATCTCCTGAGCTTAAATTCCGGACGCAGCCGTAAACCCCTTCGCTTGTCTAGCAGATCTAATGGCTGACGGGATTTCGCAAATCCTCCCCACAGATTCCTGACCATCGGTCTCTTCCCTATGACGATTTCTACTAAGGAATCCAAGGACTCTTCCTTGGAATTATCCGCTTGCACTACAAACTTCCAACACCTTCAATGTTTTCAAAGGCTTTACTCCTCCTGAGATTCTTCACAACTTTGAGCCTCAAAGAGGGTCTTTGCACGCACTCCTTGCGGAAACCTCCAAACACGTCTAAGTGTTGAGTTTCTCCAACCCTGCGCACTCCTGCAGCAACGGTCTCTCAATGACTTCGCTCAGTTCACTCCTCTGAGACTCCTCTCAGCCTATGCACTCCTTGCACGACTCATGTTCTCGACTGCACTTCTACGGAAATGAGAACAAATGTTACCTATTTGAACCCTCTATCAACGCACTCCTTGCGAACACTTCGACTACACTCCTTGCAGGAATTCTCTGGCTCAGATAGAGAAACAATTGAAACTCATTCCTCCTTCCTCTCAGACTTCAACTCAAACATGAAATCATATAAAACACATAAAGCAAATGTATAACAAGAAACAGACATTCATGAGCATAACATCAATACACAGAGAACAACACAAACCATGAATTTGAATCAAAGATTTCTATTAATCCAAATATCTGTACATGGGTGTTCTTACACAGCTCTCTGCTTCTCTTCTATGCTCCAATGCTTCTAACTATGTTACAAATGCACAATGCGGGTGTCTATATCCGGTTTCCCTCTTGGACTCTCAAACAGTCTAATCTAGAATTAAATTCTATCTACTTGCATTAACTATCTTAAATGCCTTCTACCTATTAAGGACGAGAGCATATGGCTCAAGGTTCAATTACATTACACAAGTGCACTTCATATTAATGGCTTATTTAAGATTGCACAACAACTTCAAGGTGTTTTCAAAATTTGTGCTGGCGCCTGTCCAGCTGTCCTCCGCTTCCGCACTGGCTCGCTTGATGTGGGAGATGCTCCTGCATCACAACCCTTGCACCGATATAACTGAGCAAGTGTTCCCATTGGAAGTCCAATAGATATTTGATGCATTATATTCAAGGCTCCATGATGAAGATGGCCCAATCGCCTGTGCCATAATTCGCTCTCATCCTGGCTCACCACTTTTTTTTCCTTGCCTATCATGGAACCACAGCCATCTACCTCCAACATGTAGAGATTCTAAACTCGAATCCCTATGTTCTTGACTTGACCCATTTCTTTATGTCACAAGTAGGCTTTTCCACTGCTAAAAACAACATCATAGCCTCTGTCCTCCAACATTGCAACTGAGACCAGATGTTTCTTCAGACCTGGAACATGCATAACATTTTTCAATTGAAATGGTTTACCTGAATCCCTCTGAAAGGTAATGGTACCAATACCAGTTTCACTATATCGTCCATCATCTCTCATCTTTATATGAATTCTGAGATATTTCTCCTCCAAGTCAATGAAAGACTCTTTATCTCCCTTCATGTGGAAGGAAGCGCCACTATCCAAATACCACACTGGTCCTGATGCACTTGATGTCATGCATGCGATCAAAGCGAAGTCAAGTTCAAATTTCAAGACGAGAGCCTTACTAGTTGCAGCTCCAACAATTGTCTTGTTCTTCCTCTTCTGCGGAAAGTTAGTAGCGATATGCCCATGTTCATGACAGTGAAAACACTTCACTTTGGACAAATCCAACTTCTTGACTTTAGACTCGGATTTTGAATGGAATTTCTTCCCTTTCCCTTTCCTTGCCTTGGCAGTCAAAGTATAATCCTCTTCATCATCACTCTTTGATGAATATCCATCTCTGGTGTTCCGCCTGAACTCCTCTTGCACTAGATCCGACCATAGTCATTCCCAATATGGCAATTTTTCCCTTCCATTGACATTGTCTTGATAACTATTCCAACTCTTGGGAAGTCCTAGGAGAGCCAAGCTCACTAAATCATCAGCAACGACTGTTATTCCCACACTTCCAAGCTCATCCCGACATTGGACAAACTTTGTGAGATATTTTGGAATGGTGTCGCCCTTCTCCATCTTGATCTTCCTGAGTTTATCTTTGAGTGCCAATTTCCTATGGTCGCTATTGTTCTAGAACAGATCTGTCAAAACCTTCCACATTGCATGTGGTGTGATT
This sequence comes from Picea engelmannii, assembly GCA_009831015.1. NCBI lineage: Eukaryota > Viridiplantae > Streptophyta > Pinopsida > Pinales > Pinaceae > Picea > Picea engelmannii. The sequence continues at coordinate 2,386,252 of ML776941.1, forward strand.
TTCCCATGGAGACTTGAGATAATGTGGTCTCATACTCCTTCCAAAAAAATCCTCCTCGCCTTTGTCAATTTCTTTTTCCATGCATCAAGATTTGCAGTGTTTGTTGCATCCGGCTTAGGAACATCTTTGTCAATGTAATCATTCAAGCCATTTTATTTGAGTACTACTTCCATCCCGTCCTTCCAAGAAATGTAGTTAGAACTTCCCTCGAGTGCATACTCCAACCTCAAGTTATTGAAATACATTTCAATCGTGAATCAATTGTCGCACCAAGAAAATCCTGCAAATTCGAATGTTATCGAACCACAAAACTCAACTGCTTCAATGTCTCTTTCCATGTGAGGTTCGCACCCCACCTGAGACGGGACCTGTGAAAATACTGTTATGTTCACACCTCACTTCCGTGGCTCCGTGAGCTCTGATACCATGTAGAAATTTCAATACAAATTAAGTATTTCCTATGATTCTCCTGATCTAACAATTATATGCCACTGTTAAATACAAAATCACTTCTACTATTATTCTTGCAGAAAATTAAACCACAATCACAAAGTGAAATATCAAGAACACATAACACAAAAGTTTTACTGGGAAAGCGTAAAGATAAAAACCCCACTATCATATATTATGTATATCATGGATCATGAACTAATCCAAGAGCTCTCAGTACAATACAATCATCTCACACTGTCATACACAAATCAACAAATACATGTGCCAATTCTCTATGTCCAGACAACCTGCCTCCTCTGCACAATCTCTGCAATTAGAATTCTCACAAAAAAATTTGAATTACCTAGTTTTCACATGCTCATAAGAATATCCACTGCATGTGTGATTGTATGAATGCACTTCACTCAAATCACAATTGACAGACAAACTGTCTCTTTCACCTGTTATCTCAACTGGGTCTCCACTGGATCTGACATGCATGTAGTTAACCGTGGTAAATCTTCAGTTGCATGTGAGTTCACTGATTGTGAATTAATGAATAATTAATTCATTGAACTCTCACTAGTGCAAGTTTAGTTACAACTAGTACAACTGAGCTTAACTCACTTAACTACACTTATAATTCTGTTACAATTCCAA
>ML776941.1:2387700-2402086 GCA_009831015.1 Picea engelmannii
GTGATGGAATTTTGGTGCATTTTTGTCTTGCGAATGTATGGGAGAAATATATATATATATGATTTTTAATGAAGTAGATTCCAATTCAAAACAAAATTCGCTACTGAATCAACTAAATAATTGAATTCTCTTGGTATATTCTCTTGGTATATCATACAAAACTCTAATCCAAGAGCTCTCAGTACAATACAATCATCTCACACTGTCATACACAAATCAACAAATACATGTGCCAATTCTCTATGTCCAGAGAACCTGCCTCCTCTGCACAATCTCTGCAATTAGAATTCTCACAAAAAAATTTGAATTACCTAGTTTTCACATGCTCATAAGCATATCCACTGCATGTGTGATTGTATGAATGCACTTCACTCAAATCACAATTGACAGACAAACTGTCTCTTTCACCTGTTATCTCAACTGGGTCTCCACTGGATCTGACATGCATGTAGTTAACCGTGGTAAATCTTCAGTTGCATGTGAGTTCACTGATTGTGAATTAATGAATAATTAATTCATTGAACTCTCACTAGTGCAAGTTTAGTTACAACTAGTACAACTGAGCTTAACTCACTTAACTACACTTATAATTCTGTTACAATTCCAACTCACTCAGTTATAAATGAGATAATAGATTAATATTTATTGTCCAATTTATTTAAGGGAAAAGTAAATTAGACACATGTTTCTTGTTGACTTTTCAACAAATTGCATGTGTTTTCTGCATGTATGATTTACTATTAATTCCACATGAATACATGTATGAGCATAATGTTTATATCTGTTTAAATTATATATATATATCAGAGTTTGAAAAGAGAGTATAGGGTGTTTTTGGTAGCATTCCCATCCCTGGGATGGATGGGTACGTTACAATATGGTATCGAAGAATGATGTATTTTTAAGCAGAATGACCCAGCCTAGAAGGTTGGGTATGTTACAAGTTACAACAAACTTTTTGAAATATAGTCCAATATCCTAAAATGAAAAAGTTTCCTAGAATGCGCTTTTATTTTTACAATGCAAATGAAAACTACTAAGATTTCAAGGAAATAACGTAGAAGGAATTTTAGAAATGGAACTCTTTTCTTTTTTAATAAAAAACCTATGCTACAACTACCAAACAAAAATGCATAACTAAATACAACTGTAATTTTGTTTTTTGATTTTTGAATGCTTAGAAAACAAAATCACAAGTAAATGATATCTTTTTCATTTTTCAAAGCACAAAATGAGGTAAAGATGAAATAAACCCAAGAATAACACATATCCTAAGCCACTGCGTGAACGCAAAGATTCACTGGAATCCACAGGGGGATCTAACACTTATAATTTTACCCTAAACCTTAAAATCAAACAAAATAAATAAAGAAACAACAAGGGTTCTTTACAAATTGCAAGATAAACTGAGTCTTTAACCCAACCAAATACAAACAACAGAGGCCTTGAAGACTTCAGGAAGGCTCGAGAAGCAAATATCTTCTTTCCAGGAAAGAAAATAATTTTTAAAAACCCTTCCAAAACATAGGGATGTGTGTTGTGCACAAGCAACCTACTTATGTATACTATGCACAACGTGTATGTACATGTGTTATACAAAGGAAAGGACATGCACACCTCTGCAATTTTTCAAAAAGTAGAAAGGTTTGGATAGACAACTAGGCAAGGGAGGGTGGTAAGCACCTAGAAGGTGACCAAAGACCCAAACTGACTCAGAAAACTCAAAAATAAATTTAAAATCAAATCAAACCAAAATCTCCCACTAAGACCCTAGAAAGACTCCCTAGTGGAGTCGCCAATTATGTTATGGGGAAATTCCTCCTAAACTAGGTCTAAGGAATAGGAAGAGATATAAATCTCTTAAAAGATTGAATTATGTTTGATCTATGCCAAAACCATTTATACTAAGTGATAAGAGAAAGATAGAAGAGAGGGTTAATGAATGAACCTTAAATCCTTACGATTGATGTAGACCTCTTGCGATTGTTGTTTCCTCCTAGATCATATATATCCTCCTAAAGATGACCTACAAGGGGTTAAGAATACAATGCAACAACATATACAATCTCTAATTATCACTTTAAAATCCTAAAAATAGATATAAGTGCTCAAATTAACAAGAACATGTACACATAGGGTTTTGGGACAAAGATAATCTCTTTTATTCAAATTCAAGATAAAAAGGTTACAACCTTTGCTTGCAAACAATGCTCTACAAACCAGGTCTAGGATCCTGTGTTTTGGCTCCAAGTGCATCAATCCCATATAATATTCTCACAGCCAACAGGCCATCAAGGGAAGGAGGAAGGGTTTCATAGGGAGAATGGTTGGAGGGGAAAGTTGAAGCTAAAACGCAAAGCAAGATGCAAAACTTGGGCAATGAGAGGGAAATGATTTTGTCATAGTTTTCTTATTCTCTTGTTCATGTATCTAAATGACTCCCAAAGACATCATTTTATATGAGAAAAATATGGTTATTTAGTTTGTGGATGGGCTACAAGGGGTAAAATGGTTGGGAAACCCTCCATATCCCATAAACTCCTTCGAATTCCACACAATTTTATATTTTTTGCAACTTTTGGAAGTAAACACGGGCTAAATAGCATGAAACAAGCATATGTACATGGGATAACTAGCATACAACATGCTTGTGTATGCAGGGTATTAGTGCAGCATGGCACATACACTTTCCAAAAAATGGTTTTTTAGAAGGAAGCCTCAAAATTATTTTTGGAAAAATATGAAAATGGATGGGCCAGTGTATTGGATGCATAGATGTGGAACTTTTAGATTATAATAGATGTGGTGTCATATGTTGGGTATAGATATATGGCTATGAAGAAATGGATAGATCTTTTGTCCCGACTCGGTGGGGGGAACACAATTCCAGTTTGATGGAAAAAGAAATCCTATGGTGGGATCACTGGATAGTGGCGATAGATGACTATGCATATCATAGTGTGGACTACCGTGATGATCCATATATGGTTCTCTTCGAGGAGGGAAGTTTCAATGATGAATTTGGTAAGAAAGATAAATTTTCAGTATATATATATAATTTTTTTGTGATTTTATGATATATGAATGTTTTTGTGTGCAACATAACAAATATTTTTTTATGGGAATATTATGCACCAGCACATCCAGCAGGTATTTCTCCATTGAATAGGTGAGGGGAGCATTTAGGTGTTGGAAGAGATCAAAACAGTGCAAGATTTGATGCAAAGCTCTTGGAATATCTCGAGGAGAATCTTGAGCGTTTGACTATGGGCATTCTAGTGCCACACATGTACGATATACCTCTGCGTATGCAGAGGAATGTAGTAGGTGTGGAACCGGTTTGGGTTCCTTCTGTAGAAGGTCACACGAGAAGTCATTTTTTATAATGACCAAAGGGCTCCTCATGACAACTAGTGCTCTTTAGTGTGATGGAATTTTGGTGCATTTTTGTCTTGCGAATGTATGGGAGAAATATATATATATATGATTTTTAATGAAGTAGATTCCAATTCAAAACAAAATTCGCTACTGAATCAACTAAATAATTGAATTCTCTTGGTATATTCTCATAAGAGATAAAATGAAATGATCGTTCCAAGAGTCGTACCCTTAAATATTTCTGAAAAAGGATAGGATGTCGAATAGAATAAGTCAAGTTGAGGTGTAAAATGACGAGCTCAAAATCTAGGAGTACTATCAGGTGACATATTCCCAAAGAAGATGCTTCGGTCAGAAGTTCAATGAATACATTGTATTATGCAACATTGTTCATTGCAAGGCCTATATATATATGCCCTAGAGTTGACTATATCATTGGTGGGTGAAATAATCACCCAGGAAGTAGAAGCAATGTTTTGGGAGGTGCGAATAGCTCCATCCACGTATCCAAAATAGGGTGAGCTAAACGATGGCATCTGCAACTCAAGCATTAAGTAGGATAGGAAGATTGAAAAAGACTGTCACATAAAGGGAAAACAAAATAAACCATAGCATACTATAATACATATGGTACAAAAACACTAGATAGCGCGAGGCTTATGCGTAGTACTTTTTCAAGTAGAGCCTATTGTAGGGCTCTGATAATGGATTTCCTTGATAGTCGGCTAGCTCATAGGATAATTTATTAAGACCTCACGTAATTATATAGGGGCCATGCCATACAGGTTCAAAATTACTTGCACCTAATTTATCACGGTCTTGGTCGTAGACCAAAACTAAGTCACCTTCTGAGAAGGTTCATGAGCGTATTTTTTTATCGTATTGGTGTTTTATTCACTTTTGATGAGATTCATTATCCATGATGTCTTTTCAACATCGTTCATCAAGATGAGATAAATATAAGAGTCTCTCTTCTTCGGTAGATGTGTCGGGTAGGAGTTTGACAACTAGCTTATGGGATGGTATTTCACATTCAATGGGTACAACAACCTCCAAACCATAGACAAGTTGGAACGGGTTGAAGCCAATGGTTGTTTTGGTCGAGGTCTAATATGCCCATAATGTTAGGAATACAATTAAATGCCAATGGGATTTATGTTTTCCAATCATTCTCTGGAGCATTGTTTTGAATACCTTATTAATGGACTCAACCTGATCATTTGTGTGAGGGTAATAAGGAGATGAGTGTTCTTGGTCAAAACGTAGCAGAGTAGACAATTTTGTCGTCATGCTATTGCAAAAATGTGATCCATGATCGGTCACGATGGATTTGGTAAAACCAAAATAGGCGATGATGTGATTGAATACAAGCAAGGAAACATTCTTGGCATCATTAGAATAGGTGGGCATGGATTCTGCCCATTTTATAAAATAATCAATGACCACAATATTGTAGTTATGATCGATGAAAGGAGGGATTTTATAGGTGATAAAATCGATGCCCCATTTGGAGAAAGGGCCGACTGCAATGACGGGGTGTAAAGGAGCGAGGTGAGTGTGCATTTTCTTAGAAAATATTTGACAAGGGTGACATTTTCGTACTGTATTAATGCAATCTTTGAAAATTGTGGGCCATAAATAGTCTGTGAGAAAAATCTTATGGGTAGTGGATAACCTAGACAAATGACCACCACATGCTCCAAAGTGGCAGTCATTTACAATTCGTTTGGATTTAGAATGGATGACACATTGGTGTAATACCATGTCCATTCCTTGGTGGTAAAGAGTATCGTCGACGATGGGATAGTTTCGAGACTAATGGAGAATACGATGACGGTTGTCTTTAGACATATTGGGCCTGAAACATTGGGTCTGGAGATAAATTAGTATGTATCCATACCAAGGACCAGACGAGTCGATGAGAAACAAGGATTCGTCAAGTAACGAATCTTGGACCACAGATTCATCAAAGGCTCAGGGAAGATCAATCATTAATTCTAATAAAATCAAATATTTTTTGGATTTCGGAGTGGAAAATTAAATTTCAAATTCTTGTAATAGGAAAATCCATTTAGATTATGTTCCCCCCAATATCTGGTGTGATAAAATATATTTCATTCATTTCATGTCAGAAATAACACTGGTGGTTTGAAGCAAAATGTAATTTCAATATCGTTGGACAACGTATACAACTTCCAGTAACAACTTCTCAATGTAGGGATAGCAAAACTCAGCACCAACTAAGCCCTTACTAAGATAATAAATAAGATTTTCATTGTATTGATCATCAGTATGGACTAATACCATTCCAATGGTGGTGCTGGAGTTTTCTAGGTATAGGATGGAGTATTTATTGTAATTTGGGGGTTTAAGTAATGGTGTAGATGTGAGAACCTGCTTCAAATGATTGAAATGTTGTTGGGCTTGTTCATCCAAAATAAAAGGTATATCCTTTTTTAATTATCGCATGAAACATTTGGTGATTTCAACGTAATTGGAAACGAAGCATCTAAGGAAGTTTTATTTCCTTTGCAAACTTTAAAGTTGGATGATGGAGTTAGGAGGAGGAAAGTCAATGATTGCCTCGACTTTGAGGTGATCAAATCTGATCCCATACCCGGATACAATGAAACCAAGTAAGCGACCAGACTCCACCACAAAAATGAATTTTTGTAGGTTCAAGAGAATGTTGTAATATCAACAACGGATGAATATTTGGCATAGTTGATCTACATGATCGGACCCCTTTGGAGATCAAGCAGGGAGATCATCGAGGTAAGGATGTACGATATGTTTAATGTCATGGAAAGAATAGGACATGGCCCACTGGAATGTTGCACCAACGCTTTTAAGACCAAAAGGTAACTTTTGATATGGTAAAGTTCCTCATGAGCAGATAAAAGAAGTTTTGTGTTGGTTCTCCAGATTAATTTCAATTTGATTATAGCTAGAGAAGCCATGCATAAATGAGAATAATTTACATTCGGCACAATCATCGATGATATAATTGATGAAAGGGGCAGAAAAATATTCTTTAGGACATCCATTTTTGAGGTCCCTATAATCAATGCATACTCGTATGGTGCCCTAGTTTTTGTTAACTAGTACGATGTTAGACACCCATTCAGTTATGGGCATGGGGTAAATAAAACCAACGTGCAATAATTTTTTATCTTCTTCCTTAATGGATGCAACTTTACATGGCTGAATAGGGCATATCATTTCTCAAAATGGATGACCTCCGGGGTAAGTTTGATTTCATGTACAACAATTCGTAGGTCAATAAATGACATTTCTTCATAGGACTAGGCGAATATGTCACATAATTATTTAAATAGGGAATTGTAAGATTCAATTTATTCAAGGGAGAAATTTGCACCTATCTGGATGTTTTCCATGGTCTCAGGTTTAACTGAAATGTAGATCCAAATGGTTTTGGAAATATTTCCCAAATTTCCTTCAGATAAAACATGGTATGATATGGAAGGTAAAAGGGATGGATCTTGGATATCAGTTGAAACAAGGGTTTGTATCTAGGTCTCTTTATTCTTTCCAAGGGGAAGGAAATAGGATCGACGATGGAAATCCTCATAAGGTTTGTATTTTAAAGGCATGCCTTCCATAATATCTTCATCTGAAGGAAGGATGATGTTGATAAATTCATGGGACAGTGAAATGTTGAGCGCCCAAGAGGGAGAGGAAAACAAATTTAGTTCCTACTCCAGTAGGAGACTAGAATGAGAATCAGGGGATTCTCCTGTCGATTGTATGACTGAATATTCCATCTCGATTGATGAGAGTGGCATAGTGTCTCCATAAGACTCCATATCATATGGGTGAGAGACCCAGGGGCCATTGCAACCGATGGGTGTTCTGGAAACTACGGGGATCATATTGATGGAGCTGGTTGGAGGTAAATATGATGGAGGGAGGGGGAAATTCCCCATTAACGAGGGGTAAAGGTCGACCCCAATGATTTCTTATACTAAAGAATATTCTCTTATAAAAGGGACATTTTCATTAGGATTTATTCGCACATCTGGGGTACATAAGTCAAGTTGGTATACAATGATGATCTTCCCTTGATGGGGAAATTTAATTGGTGTGATAGGAGGGAATCATTGCAACTTGTGTCAAATGAAATAACATTAGATTCAGCAGGGTCAATTCTACCAATGGATGATAATAAATATTTACGCTATGCAGGGCAGGACTGTAGTACTTCAAGTGTTGACATGGCACAAGGGGATTGGGAAATATCTTATACTATATTGTAGTGTTGGGATGATATAGCATTAGCATTATGCGTAGTGCGACGAAGTACTCCCTTTGGAAAGTGTAAGGCATGTTTGATAGTTGGATTCTCTAGTGTGAGAGGTGATTTAGGTGGGGTGGATGTGGGGCGATCCTTGGGAAAAGAATCACCTTCTGGAGAAACATAATTCTTGTCTTTAGTAGATATAGCCACAGATTTAACCATTCAAATGTTTATAGATGAGGATTCGGGGTTTCCCCGAGGTGGGGGTGGATGCATTTGCACACCAAGTTGTTGTTGTTGGGGGGGGGGAAGGATTTGCTAATGTTGTAGGTGTAGAAGAGGATGGGACTCATTCTAGATATTGATGGATTTCAGCGAGGCGAGGACAATATTTAGTGAAATGATCCTCTTTACAAATCATGCAAAGATATTTGGCATTTCATTTAGGTTTACCCTCAACATTGTTTTCTTGGTTCTTGGGGCCCGACTACTTCGAAGATTTTTTATTTTTCTTATTATTATTACCCTTCTTTTTTCCTCTGGATTGTTGTGGGTTTTTGGGTGCGACTGATTGCAACAAATTAACCTCGTAGGTTTGGGAAGGGGGTTTCATTGGAGTGGTTGTAAGGATATATGAGCTAGTATTGGTAGCTTTATTTGAATGGTTGTGTTTCCCAATCATCTAAATATATTTATCAATAGAAATAAAATTGATCATACCATCGATATGGGGTCTAGGTGCAGGTGCAGGTTTGATCATTCAACAACTGAGGAACATGGGGAATCAAGTCGTATAACATGCCTGATTGAGAGTATACCAAGTATAAATATTGGGATCGATTGATGGCTTGTTCCTAGGTGACGATGCCTCCCATGGTGACATCTCAAGCTATAGGTGGAAAAAGAGACTTCGTGAACCAATAAACTAATTATTGATCCAATATTGTGGCTTTGATTAATCAACGTCGAAGCCTCCACTCATGAATCTGATCTGAAATGTGGGTGGAGGTTGATTGGCGTAACTAGATTAAGAGCTCGGTACCGATCTCATAGCAGATAGGTAATTGGAAGTGTGTCAAAAATTCCATGGAGAGGGAATTGAAGTCATCAAAGGAGATCCAAAACAATTATATATACCATTTGGCTACGGATCTTGTAAGGGTTCGCTGAAAAGTCGTAATCATATGGAATTGTCCATCAAGGAGTTCGAAGAACACCATAGGTCGAAATTCATCACGTGATTGTTTGGATCTTCTCCAGGATTCCATTAAACTTGGGAATATCAGATGGGAGTTTGGAAAGAATGGGTGGAGAAAAAAGGGAATGTCGTATGGGATCATTAGTCAACCATGAAAGATCACGAAAATTTAATGTTACCAGGAGAGGGAGTTGTTTGTTGACCCGTGGAGGTGGGTTATATTTTCCTCTTCCATATGGGTGTTGTTTTGGAGGTCCTCCTGCATAAGGTGGTCTACTAGGGGGTCCTCCACCATAGGTTGGTCCTCCAGGAGGTCCTCCTCCATATGGTGGTCCCCCTCTTCCATGGGGTGGTCCGCCAGGAGCTCCACCACCATAGGGTGGTCTTCCAGAGGGTCCTCCTAATTTAGTAGAAATTGCAGGATTGGAGGGTTGTGGAGCTTGGTTCCATATGATATTTTCTATTCCTGGGTAAGGGTGGACATATAGTAGGTTGGTGGTAGAGGGAATAGTTTGTCTGCATGATGGGTGTTTTCTAGTAGTTAGGGGTTTCCCATTAGTTGATTGGTTCCCCCAGAGAGAATATGGCCCCAAGGTTGGGGGTTGCCCCCCAGTGGGTGGTTTTCCCCATTCAAAGAAAGGTTGGATCATGATAGGAGGATATGCCCCCATTAAAAATGATCTGGAAGTCAAGGGTTTCCCCTCGACTAGATTTTGGTCAGATATTTTCCCTGAGTACAAGGGTTGTCCCCTAGTTAAAGGTTGTCTCATGGATGTTTGTAGGTGAAAACCCATTAGTTGACTTCCTCGGGGAGGTAATACTCTCATTGAAGATTGTTTTCCAAAGAGTTTGGGATCACCTCCTAAGAAAAATGGGGTAAATAAAGGCTTCCCCCCATCGTAGGGTGTAGAAGGTTGTGTTCTTGAAGGTGGTAGTACAATGGTTGGAAAAACATGTGATAAATATGTCAATATTGATGTTTGGGTTGTGGAAACATTCAGTTGATCCTATTGTGGTGTAGAGTGGATGTGGGATTAATGAGGGAAATAATTTTGAAACATATGGGAGATGCCAGATATGGGGGGATGAGGGGTGTGTGAAGAGGCATAAGATTGATATCATTGCAAGAGTTTAAAATCATATTCTATAGTTGTATCTAATCGACTGAGAATGTCATGGGGTTGTTTATGGGTTTGCATAGGGTCAAATGGACCAGAAACCTGTGGTGATGTGATGAAACATTTGGATAAATGGATTTGTTGGGTTTCCATGCTCACGACGTCTTCACCAGGTACAAGTGGTAGATGAGGATAATCAGTACTGAGTTCAAGTTATTTGACATAATTTTCCTGGAGAAGGAGGGGACTGTAAGGGTCAGTCAAGGGTGTATTTGTAGGGAGTACAAATACCTCTCAAAATTTATCTCCTTCTGGGAGTTCAAGCAAATGGGTAACAACACTTCTGACTTTGGAGTAGTTTTCCTCGTTGAATTCCTCTCAAAGGTGGTCTTCGGGTGAGTTGGGAGGAAAATGTTTGTAATGTAGTGGAGGAAAAACTTGCATCCTCCAAGACCTATGCAATTTTTGATCAACCATGATTGATATATAAAAATGACAGTCATAAATCCAACTAAAGAAAATAAATAACATGTGCTAATAAATCTATGAATCAAACAAACAAACCAAATCTTCTCACCATGAGTGCACTAGTTGGTGATGAAATCCAACATCGTGGGAACATTTGAGAAGGGGCATGGATAAGTGGGTGGATTATTTACTTTGGTGGTATGCTTAACATACTTACACCTTGGTGTAAGATTCCCGACGATCTATCTCGGGGTTTCCCACCAAGGATCCCGAGTGAGTTTGACCAATGTTTGATCCAGGTACAATGAAGAATCCCCTTTGTTGTCACCTTGTGTAAAGGCCCTAAATATTATGGAAACTAAGGTCACCAACTCATAGTCATCCTCTAGGAGGGTACAGTCAACAGTCAGGTCCGACAGTATGGGAAAGATATCAAGTCCAAAATTACCCAAGAGGAATGAGAGCAAGAGGATTGGAAAAAGATTAGGAGGACCTCGAAAGGATTCTGTTATCACTCCAGGAAACTCTCCTAGGCTGTAAGTCAGAGATGCCTGATAACTCAACCCTTTTGGAAAGTATTTTCTTAATAATTGATGTGGTTTTTGGATCAAGATGAATATCTAGGAACTGGACTGTGTCTTTAAGACTGTCTAGTAATATCAAATATCACAAGGCCTTCTAAAAATACAATCAGACAAGGGTTGATCAAATAGAATAGAAGATAGGTGTTGAACCAGATTATACTCATGTAAAACAGTAAGCACAATGGGTTTAAAAAATAAGGCAATAACATTTGATTCTTAACTTAATCAATCAATTAGTGAGATGAAAGTCACATGTAGATTGAATAAGCGCCAACAAAGAAGTCATTCACTCATAAGATATCATAGAACAGAAAAGAAAAGTCTGAAAACACAGATGAAGGAAGCTTGCAATGTTTCATATATTAAGAATGAGTCTTAGTTACAGTAGCAGCATATAGAACCCAAAATTGAACCCTTGGTTCATATTCTATTCTAAGATTTATAGCTTTACAAAGTAGTTCTGAGATCCTGAAAACATGGATCAAATAAGCTAAAAATAGTAAATCAAAATATGATTGCAAAAGATGTGGGATGATCCCCAAAAGTGAGGTCAATCCAAGATTTTTTGGTCCTTCTCTCTTGTTGAGTGCTGGTGTAGTGCAGGATAGCCTCCCAAGGCTGGATGCTGACTCTCCAAGAGAGACAAATTCGAATCTGTTGAGGTGGCAAAGTGTCCTGAATTTCTGTCTTTTTCAAAGATATAAAAAAATTTTGGAACACCTCCTCTTTCCACAATCTGTCAAAAATAACTGTTGGATTTGTCTTGATAATTCATCAGATGTTCATTCGAAAAGATTCCAAACCTTTTCAACACAAAAAACTTCGATCTGTGTAAAAACTTGATCATTCTGATCATGACAGGATTTCGGTGGTTAACTCGGAAAGATTTTGGGTGGGTTAACTACCGAAATCACTGCTTTTGGTGGTTAATGAATAGTCGTCTTGTTTTCCTAAACCACCAAAACTTCATCCCTAAGAAAATTTCAAAATTGCAAAAATGCTTACCTTGGATCCCTTTTTGATGCTCAGGATTTCTTAGATGAGGCAACCCTTGTTCGTGCAGACCTGCAAACTTCGGCTGGCTATGTGGGGGGTTCTGGTGTGTCCATCATGGTCGTGGATAAGTTAGCCAGAGTTTCCAATCTAGTCTACTCCTCTGCTGATGATTGAAACTCTTTTAACTTCAACCTCAGAATATTGAGTTGTCTATACAGCTTCATGTTTTCTCTGATCAATACCCTGTTTCTGTCTTTAATTTTGTCATGCTTCTCTTTGAGGGTTTGATTCATTTTGAACAGTTCTGCATTTCTTCCAGTGAGGTCTATATTATCATTTTTAATAACCCTTTCTAGGACTTCCATTTCATAAACCTGTTGCAGGAGCTTGTTGATTTTTTGTGATCTAGATGTTTTAGGCTTGCTTGAGGAGGCTTCTGCTTCTGGTTGACTGTGGGCCTCTATATGACTTAGTGAAGGTAGATTTGAACAATAGTCTGCACCATGTTCAGTATGCATGTTATCCCGTGTCTCTTCCACCTCTTGTTCTGGTTCTGAATCACTGTAAGGTAGGTTTAGAGGGTTATTTCCTGTGGCAGGGTTTTTAGACTGCTTACCTTCAAACTATAATTTTCTTTTGATTCCTTTCTTCATGCCAGGGGATAATTTTATGGGATCTCTTGGTGGTGAGATTCCTTTCCTTTTCCTATGACTGCTTTTGGGAGTAGGAGTTTTTCTGCCCCTGGCCTTCTTAGTTTCTGCGTCTAGTGGTCTTTTTGTCTGAAATTCGTTCCAAAACAAAAAGAAGCCCCACTCAATCGGTTTCCTCTGCAGAGCTTCTGTTCCAAGAGGAGTAATAATCCCTTGATGTGATAATCTGCTGGAAACTTTAGCAGGCTGGGCTTTCACTTGTCTTGCCATCTTCGTTAGTGTTTTGTGAAAGAAATAAGGTAGGTTTATAGGCTCTCTGCCTGTGAAATGATTTAGAAGTTTAAAATGATAGAACATGACCCTGTTGTAGCGCTCCTCACAAGTGATATACACCAAAATTGCTTTCAATAGGGACTGCCACTTTGGTTCCAAATAAGACATTGGAATATCCTTCTTCCATATCAAATCTTTATGTACCGGTAGCAAATATGACCTGAATTCGATGCTTGAAGGTATGGTAGTCTTGAACCAACAGTCTCTTGACCTGGGTAAACCTGTGTATTCAACAATGGTTGCTTCGTCAATGATAATCTCCTCCTTTCCTACTTTAGTAGTCCTTCCATCATAGGAAATAGAAAAATATTGGGCCACCTATTGGTGAAATTTGGTTAATTTCTCACAGTATGCAAAAACTCCGGTCTGTTTGAAAAATTCTGCCACCTCCTGGTGAGATTCTAAATACCAAACTCCATCTACCTCAGATCTCAAAGCTGGTCCTGCTTTCGACATGGTTCAATGCTGAGTGTATCTGTAATTATAGGAAGATGGACATCCAGGGAGGCACTGACTCTAGAAATTAAGTATACAACAAATATCTCTCAAGAAAAACTAGTGGAACAGGGTGACACAAACATTAGGATTACCGAGTTCAAAAACTAACCCAGTTTCGGACGACCATTTGACTGAGAATATGCCGAAACTTTAGATTTTCGGTGGCATTTTCATTTTTTGAAATTGAAAGAGGATAGATTCTGAGCTTACCTGCTAACATGACCAGGCTTACTTGACTCGAGAGTGCTCGCTGGACTCTAATGGCGCTTCAAAAATCACCAGAGGAAACGGGATTAGGATCTCTGAAAATGCGATTGACTGATGAAATCGTGAACTCACGGTTATCTCAGCAATCTCTGGGATTCATAATGACTCATCAAGGAAATAATGAAGGAGTAATGAGATCATGATGTCTAGTGTACTTGCGACTCAAATGGAGGGTGGCTCTGTGAAATCATACATGAAAATCACTGCCGTGTATGGATTCTGAAAAGACCAATGTGGTTGAAAGGACACAGGGGCTTCAAAATTTTCGGATAGACACCATGAACGTGCATACCCTCGACCATGGTGAGCTTTCGATGGTTATGTTTTAATCATTGCGCCAACTTGACAGTTGGCTCGTGCGAAAGCACGGGCTTTCCATTTTTACCGTTGAAACACTTTCGGTGGTTAATCGCCTTCTTGTTTCGACCCCTTAACTGTCGGGAACAAAGGCTTTCGATGGTTAATGAGAACATTTGAGGCTCGCCTAAACCACCAAAACCTGATATTCTGACTTTTTCTTGACCAAACCAAATTCAAAATTTCTTTTGAGCTTATTTTCAAAATACAGACTCTCTAACCTACTTACAAAAATTTAGAAATAAAATTTAGATCACAACCTATCACCTCAAAAAGCAAAA
>ML776941.1:2417871-2434178 GCA_009831015.1 Picea engelmannii
ATCAAACAATAGTGTCTAGGAAACCTATGATGTAGGTAAGTGAACTTTCCATCATTTTAAAAGTCATAGCAAGGAGGATTATGACTATATTTCCAAAATATATTTCCTATGGACAATTTTGGGTCTTGAATGTGAGATGAATCTTACTCTATGAAACCAGAAAATATCCCATCCTTAAAAATGGAGTTAGGTCTCTCCAAATCTTCTAATAACGTATCTTGGTTATACATTAGGGTAATATTAATGCATGTGGGTTAGAGTCTTCTTTTGGTAAAATGGATAGAGAGATGTTTGATCTCAACATCCTTTTAAGACTTTATTAATGGATATGCAACACCCTTCTTCAAGCACAATACAGGGCTTGTTACACCTTAGATTCACCTCGGTGTACCTGCCTTACTGCATCATGACAAGCCAAAAGTGTGGTTGTATTTTCACTCATGTATTGTATTAGAACATTCTTATATGTTCTATGTATTGGTGGGGAGGCTATTTAGTATATCTAGACCCCATGTGGTTGGTCATGGATTTTCATTTTAGTCCCAATTTCAGGACAAGATTTTATTGTGTGGCTATAGTTGATTTCCCTGATGTTGGTAACTCTTCATCATGTCAGTCATTTATGATCTTGGTTGGTATGAAACCATATTGGGGTGGATCTACTAGAGAAAATTATCTAAGGGAGCTACTAGTCTCGTTTTCCCCTTTCTATATGATATAAAAGTGTTTCATGCCAAATTTCATTCTCCTTTCCTAAACAACAACTTTCTTTTCCAATTTCATTCAAAACATATATGTTGTTCGGAGTACTTATAGCTTTCGTGACTAACCTGCCTGATCCTTCTTTCTTTATTTCACATTTCTCTAAGTTGAACTGAAGTCTGTGTCCTTGATCAGAAATTTGACTTACATTTTGGCAAATCGTGCTTCATATCTTCAACTAATAGAACATTTTTTTCCATGGTATCTTTTCTTCCAATATTAATTGTGCCTCTGCCTATAATTTTAGCTGAATGATTATTTCCAAATGAAACTGATCGATATTTTTCTTTCTTCAGAAACTTGTTCATGTCACCTTTCACATGCTTTGAACAACCATTGTCAACATACCAATCACTTTTCCTGTGTTGGGATTTCATAGAAAGTAAGCATTGATTATGCTTTCTTTTCCATATCTCTTGTGGTTTTGATATTTGACTACTAATGTTCTTCTTTGATTCCTTGGGTGGAATATTCAATCTAAAATTTTTCATTTTGTGACGAAAATTGTTTCATCCGTAGTATTCTACTTCATTTCTTAATGAACCAAAACTATTTTAGTTCTTGTTGTATGCTTCATAGGATCTTATAGGTTAATTGTTATTTAAGTACCCTACATTGTTGCTTCTGTTCTTGGCATATGATATGTAGTTTACATCTTTATGTCCAAAATTAGCACAATTAAAAGAATGAGAATAAAAGAATCTTTGATACATGGGAATAGATGATATTCTTTGTTATGCACTCCTTCTAAATTTTTCTTCTCGATTATTCTTTATTTCTAGAATATTCTTCTTTAGGGGCTTGCATTCTTCCTTCTTGACTGAATATTTGACAATATATACACATCTTCTTTTTTCTTCTTCCTATTCTGTTGTCTCGGAGCTCGACTCTTTCTCATTATGTAGTTGATTATATCCTAGTCTGGACCTGTTATCTAATGATCTTTGACTACTGATGATTTGATCCACTATTTTGGTGCTCTTCTGCTGCGTATATTTCTTCTGAAGATTGTTCCTTAAAGAGACTATTTATTCTTCCAAGCATCCAATCATTTTCTCCTTTTCTTCTAACTGACTTCTCAGTATTTCCTCAATTGTTTTATCATCTTCTATTTGAATTTTTTAGACTCGTGATCATATTCTCTAGTTCTTCAGAGTTGGTATTCTAAGATCCCTCTTTCATTTGTAAGTCTGCCTTGAGTGACTTGTTTTTCTTTCTTTCTTTCCTGAGTTCTTCTAATGCACTAATTATCTCTCCTCTGAGATCAAATTAACCTTCTTATTTAGAATCATATTCTACTGCCATGAAGAGTAATCTTTATGAATCATTATTACTATCATTATCCTCCTCATCTGATGAGTGTCACACACCCAACCCATAAGTACCTTTTTAAAGGATGGGGTATAATTTTTTCTCTTTTCGCAATCATCTCAAATATCCTCTATCATAGCTCCATCATCTTCCTCTGATTAATATTTTTCCAATGATAGTAAGTTTTCTCAGAACTGAGCTCTAGAATGAGGGTTATGACCTTCCGAAGTTCTTGGGTTTACACATGAAACATATCTCTTAACATGGCATCCTCCTAACCTCTCATTGTCCACACCGAATGATGTGGCAACACCTTGGTCTTGATGTGGAGCTAGCCTGGCTTGCCATAGTGAAACTTTCATCCACGCAAGCCTACATCCATCATAACTTAGAACCTCTCCCAACACACTCTTCTCTTACCTCTGATGAATACGATATTGAATAATATTCCCTTTCTCTCGATGGACAGTCACGATGCATGAAATATATCCCAAACTACGGTTAGGATCCATTAGGCACCTAAGGTTCACCAATCCTACTAGAACCCACTAAACTCATAAACCCATTGAATATTTACATGCATCATCACACTGATGTTCTTAGTCAGCATTAGTTCACCATGTTGTTACGAGGAAAATATCTCTATTGCTAGGGTAAACCACAATAGACGGAAATGAATGCAGAAATCAACTATATCCCAAAAACATGTTATATAAACCAATATGCAAGAAAGATAAGAAAGAGGTCTACCTCATCCAGATTTTCGTTGAAGTCCACCGCTGAGTACTTTGACCCAAATTTATATACCTGCAACTATTTCTCAACAAACAAGCAATAATTTAAATGTAGTCATGGCCTCAACCCACTTATTAAAGTAGTCGACGACCACGATAATGTGTTGATGCCCCCCGGACGAAGTTGGGTTGAAATTCACGAAGTCCACTCCCCACTTGGTGAAGGGACTGACGATAATGACCGGGTGAAGAGGGGCTATATGCGAGTGCATTTTTCAAGTGAACACCTAGCATGGATTACACTTCTTAACCACTTCAATACAATCTTTAAATATAGTAGGATATAAATAAATGACTCATAAAAAAATTTGGGCTGTTGCAATCCCGGATAGATGACCACCACAAGCCCCACTGTGGAAATCGTTTAGGACATAATTGGCTTCTCCGTGATTTAAACAAAGACGTAAGATATTTTCTATTCCTCAGCGATACAAAGTGTCATTGAAGATATTATAATTCTTAGCTTGGTACCTTACACGTCGTCGGTCATCTCGTGAGAGATGTTGAGGGAACTTCAAATTTTGAAGATAGAGAACAATGTCTCCATACCAGGGGTCAAAATAAGAGACAATACAAATGTGTTCATCCACAAACGAATCAACGTGGATAACATCCTCATATAATCGTGGAAAGTCAGATATTAACTCTGCGAAGACTAGCGATTTCTTGGATTTTGTAGAAACGACATCGATATCAAACTCTTGTAAAATGAAAATCCATTTATTATATGTTCCCCATATGATACACCTGGTAAGGACGTATTGAAATGGATTGACATCAGAAACCATGGTAGTCTTGCAAATAAATATATAATGACGTAAATGTTGGACTGTGTGAACTAAAACCAAAGCTATATTTTCAATATGAAAATAATTAAGTTCAGGACGGACTAATTTTCTACTAATATAGTATATGAATTTCTCGCATAGATCATCATCCTCATGATCCAAAACCATACCAATCGTCTCCTCAGAGGTGGCGATATAACGCAAGTAATCCCTACTATAGTCAAGAGACTTCAGCATAGGCGTCGATACCAAGGCTTTCTTCAAAGAATCATAGCACTCCTAGGCTCGATCATCCCAGATAAAAGGGGTGTCCTTCTTCAAAATATGCATGAAACCCTTAGTGATATTGGCATAGTTTACTATAAACCGATGAAGAAAGTTATCTTTCCCCTGTAAACCTTGAAGTTGTCTAATCGTGCGTGGGGGAGGAAATCGAAGTATTGCCTGAACCTTTAGTGGATCTACCATGATCCCGGTCTTAGAAACTAGAAATCCCAAAAGATGACCAGACCTAACACACAAGATGCACTTGTGAGGGTTCAACCGGATTCTATAGTAACGACATCTTTCGAAAACAAGCTAAAGGTGCATAGTGTGATCCTCTCTCTTATGAGAGTGAGCAGCAAGATCATCAAGGTAAGCTTTGACTATGTGCTTAAGATCATGAAAAGAAAAGTTCATGGCACGTTGAAAGGTTTCTCTGACGTTTTTAAGGCCAAAAGTCATTTTATGGTATGCGAAATTACCCCATGGACAAATAAATTTCTTCTTGTGTTGATCCTCATGTTTAATTTGAATTTGGTTAAATCCTGAAAATCCGTCCATAAAATAAAATACTTCGCTTCCCACACACTCGTAGAGAATCTGATCGATAAAAGGTGCCAGGAAGTTGTGTTTAGGATAGACCTTGTTCAGGTCACAAAAATCCATACATACACGGATAGTCAATTTCTTCTTATTAACCATAACAAGGTTGGATACCCATTCAGTCAATGGAAGTGGGTAGATGAACCCAACATTAAGTAGCTTCTCCACCTCTGCCTTAATAGTAGGGGCCTTCTGGGGATTGATAGCTCTAAGACGTTTTCGAACAGGTTTAGCATCTCGATTAGTTCTAATCTCATGTTCGAAAATACGAGGGTCGATTCCTGGCATCTCTTCATATGACCAAGAAAATACATCTCGGAATTCCTTGAAGAGTTCGGTGTAGATAAAGATTTCTTCTGGCAAACAACCTGCACAAATATTTACGTTTTCAACGTTGCCAAGGGTATGAGAGATATCGATCGTGAGGGTAGGAGAAATACTCACCATATTTCCTTCGGCATAAATGTCGTGCATATCAAGTGGAACTACAACATGACCAACTATCTCACTCAAAGTAGATCAAAATTCATCTTGTTTGATTCTTTCAATATCTGGGAGAAAATAAGAGCGATGATGCATATCATCCCAAGTTTTGTCGGAAACATTCATGGATTTGATGATAGATTCATCCGAAGGAAAATTCTCATCGAGGAAATCATGTGAGAAAGACAACAAAGTGGCCCACACGGGCCTAAAAATGGGATCCTCCTCGTCCGTCGGCGAGGTAATAGGATCGGGATCAGTGGAAGAGTCAAGAGCAACTTGATACACAATCTCCACTGCTGATAGTGGCATGGCCATTCCAGCATGCAACTGACCTTCGCGAGATGAATTTGAGGAAGGTAGGGTCCATGGATCACTAAAATAGGAAGTGGAAAGGAATGGACCTCCTCGTCGAGACGGGCCTACTAGACATGGCGTAAACATGATGACTCAGTATCATGAAGTTGAAAGTAACCATAAGGGAAGAATACATTCTGACACTGATATTCTCAGTTGTCGGCTGAGAATTGTTGATCATGGGTATCGACGGTCCAATAGATGAATTAGGACTAGAGTACACAAAGGATAACTGGTTGATCATCATGATCTTCCCTTCGTGAGGAAAACAAGTAGTAAAGAAGATGAATGATACGGAGAAAACCATAGCATAGGTCCAATTCCATCCTAGTAACAGGTTATAATATAGAGGCGCATCAACTACCTCAACCTCCACCTCTATCGTCTTCCCACCTAACTGGACCGAAAAGGAAGGAAGAATACAGTGAGGGCAGAAGGAATTACCATCAAAAGTAGTCAACATGTTCGATGACTTAGAAAGAGTCGGAGAACTGAGAGCTTTCCAATAGATTAGACAGATCACACACGTACCAGTGCCTTCATAAAAAACTTCATGCTTGATGGTATACTTTGAGTATTCCACATGGATTTTGAATGCCACATGGTAAGGCAAGTGAGGCTTCACATCTGTGATGTAAAACTTGATAACTTTTGAGAGATTGGGTTATAGAGCTCCTAAAGAATATAGTAAAGAATTTCTCTATGAAGGACACGTCTGGAGTACCTCCAAAGATGACATCTCACAAGGGGTTTGACCCAAGTCCTCAACAATAGATTAATTTTGGGTGGCTCTAGCATTTGGATTGTGGGTAGATGGCTTGAGTACTCCTTTCGAAATACGAGGTGGTGGCTCTAGTTTTTCAATTTGTAAATTCATCTCTAGGGGAGGAGGAGGATATTATAGACCAGGAATAGCTTGTGAAGAGCTATAATATCGAGATCCAGTGGCTACATTAACTTTCACATTGACCATATTGATACACAAATGGTTGTCGTCTTGCAACGACGGGTTTTGACTCCCACCATCCGCATTTCCGACATTTGAGGAGCTCGAGGCCATGTGTTCATTATGTGGAAATGGATTCGTCATCACGAAGGGAGGTAGAGATAATATCCTCGCATACTCCACATGTTTGGGGCATAAATGGGTAAGGTGATCGTCTGTACAAATATTATAGGGAAATTTCACCTTACATCTTTCTCTTTTTCCCTCTCCAGTGTTATTATTCGTCTTCTCATTATTACCATTGTCCTTGGGTTTATTACCATTTTTCCCACCCTTACGATTATTACATCCTTTCTTCTTATTCCCTCCTGGTTGTTGGTTACCATTTTGGTTTTTTGACAATTGCATGAAGTGTACATCTCTTGACTGAGTGGTGTTGGAAGACACAGATGAAGCTAGCCCTCTTGTAGTTTGGTTTAGAGACAAATATTTCAAATGGCTTGTCACCGAGTCTGTGGAATTTACATTGGAGGTACCTACAATGCCATCTTCATGAGGTCCAGGATTTTTTCTAGGGTCATAAGTTGATCGTGGTGCATCTAGAGGAATGTGGTATAACATCCTAGATTGAGCATATATCAGATCTAAATGTTGGGATTTAAAAATCACTTCTTCCTCAGTGGTAACCCCGATAGTAGAAACATCCTTTGAGATAGGAGCGTGAAAATAATTAAGGAACCATTCTAAAATAAAGGCCATGGGCATGGGGGTCTTAATCAACATCTTCCATCTATGCCACTCTTGGATATGATCCGAGATATGAGTAGCGGTATCCTAGTGTAAATTCGATAGAAGTTCTAGGCCAACATCGTAATGAATCAGTAATTGGAAGTGGTTAATGAAGACCAATACAAGATGACTATAGGTCCCATATGCCCCCCTAGGTAGCTCGATCTACCATTTCACAGCAACCCCAATGAGGTTGCATTGAAACAATCTTAATCGAATAGAATCGTCATTAAGGGAATTCGAGGAGCACCATAGGTGAAAGGTAGTAACGTGATCACCAGGATCCTCACCATGCTTACCTTCAAATTTTGGGATGTCCGAAGGAAGCTTGGTGGGGACAGGGGGCCATGTAGGATCATGACTCACATGGTCATTCATCAACTTAGACAAGTCTGGAAGATTAAGCGCGGCCATAAAAGGGAGATGGGGTTGCAGCATCTAGCCCAAGGCTCCTGAGAAAGATTGTGTTTGAGGAGCTATAGCCCATATAGGGTTCTGGTAAGCACCATGGCGATGTCCGGGATTGTAATACCCTCCTCTAGGCCGATTCATGAAAGGTTGGTTGGGCATCATTCCAGTAGGAATATTATGTTGGAGGTTATAAAACTTCCCCCTAGTCGGACTGGATCCGGGTTGGGGGTTTCCCATAGCGTGAAAATGACCTCCTCTGGGTGGGAATTTGGAGGATAGAAGTGGATTCTTCATGAAAAATATATTGGTCAGAATCGACACCGAGGAGGTAGGGGTATAGGATGAAACTTGAGTTGAATCCTGTCCGCCAGGTTTTTTGTTCCACCCATAACCAAGAGGATTAGACCTAGGGTTAAAAGCTAGAAAGACTCCCATATTGGGATTCGTTTGAGGGATTTGAGACCCACCAAACAAAAAAGGAGTAAAAGGAGGTGTAGTACCCCCTATCCCAATGCTATCATTAGTGTCGGAAGCTGGGATGGCGCTCAAAAACTGCAAAGTAAAGTTTGGCATACCTTAGGAAAAAGACTAGAGGCCATATGGATGGAATAAACATTATATCCCAGTGAGTGACCAAGAGACCCAAAAGGGTTCGGGACAAGATATTGAGCATTCACTATAGTCCGAGCCATAGAATTGATAGGTGCCTCCGACACTACAACCATTGTGGTTGCATGAGTCAAAGGGGTTCCATTAACTATAATGGGTGTGGGATTCGAAGGGCTCCCAATATTATGAATACTAGGTTCAGTACTCATCCTTGTAGAATCACAAGTCTAAATAGTGGATGTGTTTGTACCACACCTAATAACTCTACGCCTTTTAGAAGGAAAAGACTCAAAATCTAGTGGTAACTGTAATAAGTGATGGGACCGACGGGGACATTGGTTTGACTCCATGATGACTTAAGACTCTAAAGATAAAAAATCAATCCTAAGGCCAACTAGTAATCAACGAGCATACCAAAAGTCAAATGGCCAATATGCATAAAAATGGGGTAAAGTGGTTGAGAGTGGCCTCCCTCCCTAAAGAAGGTATGTCTCTCCCAAGAGTAGCCTAAGACTCCCTTCTAAATATCAGTGGTAACATAATTAGTTATAAGGACCCTCGTGGGATTAACAACCAGTCGGTCAGATCCCCCCAGAGAGGTAATCCTCCATAAAGGTTGTGTGTTGTCTGACCCTTATCTGACCCAGGGTACCTGCAAAATAACCCCTGCAAGTAACCTATGTGGCACCTAAGTTAAGCAACTAATAAACCATTGTATAATCGATGCACAGACGAGAAGTCATAAGTCAGGTCCACTGTATAGGCAGGGTAGAAAATCCTGAAACCTTGAAAGTACCACCTCTCATGGAGGTAAAGGCACTAGCAAGATCCCCATATACAAATAGATCCCTAGAAATATCTCTGACGCTAAGAAGGTATCACGGGTTTTGCGCCTCTTTTTCCACCTAGATGAGAAAAACAAAGGTGCTTACAAGCTTAGTTGGGTTTGCTAAGCAGGACAACTGTAAAGGAAAAGGGTTAGAGAAACAAATATAAAAGAACAACTAAGAATTAAACTAAGAAATAAAATAACAACTAAACTAATTGAGTATAAGGACATAAGAGCAAAATACAATAATACTCATGTCACCAATGGCAAGGTTTATATCAGTGAAAGAATACACCAAGAAGAAAGAGGACTATGAGTCCCTTCTTCCTCCAAGGGAGGGCTCTTGGACCCCCACAAATAAGCTCTTCTTACAACTTTGAATGAAAATGGTGAAATAATTCCAAGCTAATCCACTCAAGAGGTGAGATGGATTGCCCAATGTAATGGTGCTAGTATACTCTTGATGAGAATAGAGGATTCCTCAAGAGAATAGTAGCAGCATAACTTTGCTATTGAATTCCTTAAAAATGAAGTGCACCCTTGGCCTTGTTTTATAGCACCTCTTTGAGGTATTGTGCAACTAGCTTGTAGTGTGAAAAGAGGCTAATTAGGGTATTTTTAGGTCTTTGAACAGCCACCCAGTCAGATCCAGTTGAGATTTGAGTGTCAAATCAACTTGGAAGCTGAACCAGAAGTGGGTGGGAGGCCGACCAATCTCATAAATGCGTCGTTCTTAGATGTGTGCGGATTTTAGCGACCACAGTCGCGCATCGTGCACATGTGCGCTTTTCCCGTGGTTCTGAATTGCGCATGTGTGCACACACCTTGTGTAGTCATAGTGCACTTTAATTTTATCACTGGTTGTATAGTTTTGGACCTTTTGGAAATGATTTTGTGGTAATTTTGGTCCATGGGTGACCTCATAACTGTTTGACAATGCTGGATTCTTGTAACCATTTGCGGACGAAATTTCAGTGATAACAGATGCCCCTTGATGGATGAGGTTAGGAGCATACGTATAGCCAAAATTCATCAATGTTTCTTCTACTGAGATTGTCATTGTAAGAAAGAGAGATAGTGGGAGTGTCAAGAGTTACTCGTTGGAGGGAGAAGGGAACCTGTAGAACCCAACCTTCCATAAGGTGTGTAAATATAAATTGTGTACAAACGAGGCGGGAATGCCCCATGCTCGTGTCATGTAACTCAAAAAGGAATGGTGTGTTGATGTAGACAACTACATCGCCCTCAAGGGAAATCATGATAAAGGTAGAAGACAATTATGTGGAGGAACATATTCTGAACAGTAGGCAGTGATATTTGTAAGAAGTATCACGGATTTTGTAGGCATTGATAGCCAAACCAAGTTTAGAGGTCTTCGAAAAATATAAGGAATAACTACAATAGTCGCAAAGTAAGACCCACTGTAACATGAGAAAGTGTTGAAGTCGAATGTTACGGGGGTCAACGACAGCGGGGAGCAATTGTGGTTCTCCCTGTGCCATCCGAGACCTCTCATTGAAAAGGGAATGAGAGTCAAGATATTGTCACCCTTCTGGAAATTGTGTTGATGTCGAAAAAAAGGGGGACGCGACTCCAAGAAGCAAAGGGATTTGTGAAATCTACTAGGTGAGGTTAGGAACTGGAAGAGGTACATGGATGAATTCAAGATGTAGGAAGACTCAAGACTGCCCTTGGTTGGGGGTATATTTGAAGTATAAGTGGTCGTAACCGTGCAACTAGGTCAAGTGTCATGGGGACAACAAGATGTGGGATAAGTTGTGCTAGAGGCGAGACCAAGTGAATAAACTCAGAGGGCAGACGTAAGTGTCATGTGGGATACTCGGAGTATGTTGATGATTTCAACAGGGGTAGATGATAAGGAGTGCACCAACCAAGGGCGACATGGGTTGTGTTTTCCAAAAAAGGGAAGAAGGTCGTTAAAGGTGACGACAAAAAGATATGTAAATGAAAGAAACAAAGGATTTTTACAGTTTACCAAATAAATAAAGAATAATTTGGGATGAGTGTACAAATACAGAAATGGGTGCCCCAATGCAATATGGTTGGGTCGGTTAAGGCACAATTTTCTTGGAGAATTGGTGGAGGGTGGGGGCCCCATGGGTGGGTTTTTGTATGAGGTAGATGAAATGGAGGGAAATTTGCAAATGGGCAAACTGATTGTGGATGAAATGGAGGGTTCAGGATACTGCAGAGGTGCAGTCAAAATAGAACCTTGAAGAGATAATATGGGAGTCCATTGGGAAAGATAGCAAAATGAGGAGAAGGAGTATGTGGTTGATTCACGACATGATGTAAGACTATCGAGACTCCCATCCCTAAAGGGTTGAAAAAAAAAAACATGAGTGTCAAAGTGACAAAGGGTGCTATGAATGGGACAACTCATGTGGGGGAGAGTGCTACCGGGTGAAAATACCTAAGATGCAATGGAGGTGTCAATACTGCAGAGCCAGGGATGGGGATCCTAAAGGAAAAATTCAGAGGGTGTGACTGGAGATGCAATTGCGATTCAGAGGGAATGATTACATGCTAGTGTTGATTATATACTTGAAGGGGTTGTATTGATGTATGATGACCAAGTACCTACACACATGAAAACCAAATACCCGATGTGAACAATATCTGAAGAGAATCGAGCTTATAAGCATCTATTTGATAATTTTGAACATGAGCATGTGTACCTGGATGGGGTATGGAAAAATGGCACCCGGGGGGCTAAGGATAAAAAATGGCTCGGGGACTGTCTTGATGTAGATGACAAGATGATGATCCCATGGATGAAGATGGATAAAAAAACAGACACCCGAAGCTCTCGGAATGGTGTTGGGAAGTTTGGCAGAAAGGACTATATATAGTTGTAGGGCCCACATTGCCACCTCATTTGTACTTGCTACCAAAGTGACTGGACGAGAGGTATTCAGAGGAAATCTGGAGATTCCAAGAGAACAAGGCAGCCGATCCAAGACCAGCGAGCTTTAGGTTAGTAGAATGGATAAAAAAGATTAAAAACACTATAAAAGAAATAACCTAAAGTAGAATGGCTACGCTTAGGCATAAAATTTCTTCAAGTATAACCCGTTGATGGGTTCTTTGAGAGAGAGGCCATGATGTATGCACCTTTGGTGAGGCAATGTTGGATAATGTAGGGGCCATGCCATAGTGACTCAAATTTTCCATGACCAAGGGTATCATGAGCGATATAGTAAGCAAGGACGAGGTCGCCTTTGTGAAATGAGTGAAGGTTGACATGGCTATCAAAGGTGGCCTTTGACTATTTTTTGGCTGCCTCATTGTTTTGTAATGAAGATTGACGATCTTCATCCAGGGACTCTAAGTTCAACAAGCACTACTCCATGGGAGCAGTGTTGGGTAATAGCTCAATTGCGGTGTGTAAGGTGGGAATTGCGCACTCGATGGGAAGAGTTGCCTCAACCCCATGGACTAGATGAAATGGTGTGAAACCAGTGGCCATTTTCACGGCCGTACGGTAAGCCCATAGCGCCGAAAATATCATATGATGCCAATTGGTCTTATGTTTATTAACCATGCACTGTAACATGGTCTTGAGGACCTTGCTAACTGCTTCAACATATTCATTAGACTGAGGGTAATATGGTGAGGCCAACTCGTGGGAGAATACTAACCGTGATGACAGTTCGGTGAAAATATCATTCTCAAAATGTTTCTTGTGATCGGAAACTAGTTGGAGTGGTACTCCAAAGCGGGATATGACGTGATTAAAGAAAAAACGTGCTATAGTGTCAGCGGTGTTGTTGAAGGTGGGCATAGCTTCAACCCATCTTGTGAAGTAATCGACTGTGACAACAATGTATTTGTGTCCATTACTGGATGGGGGATTACAAGTCATGAAGTCAATGCCCCATTTACAAAGGGGCCGACAGTAATAACTGGGTGAAGAAGAGTAGGTGGTGCTCATGCTTTGTTGGCATAAAGCTAACATTTCTCGCATCGCTTCATGGCATGAATGAAATCGTTAAACAATGTAGGCCAAAAATAACTTGCTCGGATGATTTTCTTAGCAGTGGACATTCCCGAAATATGGCCCCCACATGCGTCGCTATGGTAGTCGTTCAAGACTCTATCGACCTCATCAATAGTCAAGCATCGATGAAGTATGGTGTCGACCCCTCGCTGATATAAGATATCTCCGATGAGGAGATAGTGGGGGGCCTGGTGGAGAATACGACGATGATCGTCTCGTGAGAAGTGGTTACCAAACTTTTGGGTTCAGAGGTAGACGAGGAGGTCGTCGTACCACATATCATATGAAGTAATATAAAAGAGATGTTCATTAGGGAAGTCGGTATTGACGGGGGCACTGGTAGTATCAGAGGGGAAGGTTGTGACCAGTTTGGCAAGGACAAGAGCTTTCTTGCTCTTGGGAGTTGAAAATTCAAGATCGTACTCCTGAAGGATAACGATCCATCAGGCAAATTTTCCATTAATTTGTCTACGATTGAGCAAGTATTACATAGGGTTGGAATCTGCAACGACCTTAGTCATGAGAAGCAGAATGTAATGATGCAGTTTCTGGACTACGAGGACGACTGTAAGGGCTAGTTTCTCTTCATGTTAGATGTAAACTTTATGAGAGTGATCGGCCTCCCACCCACTTCTAGTTCAGCTTCCAAGTTGATTTGACACTTAAATCTGGACTGGATTCGACTAGGTGGCTGGTCAAAGACCTAGAAATGCCCTAATTATCCTCTTTACATGCTACAAACTAGTTGGACAATACCTCAAAGGAATGCTATAAAAAGGCCATGGATACACTTCATTTTTCAGGGAATTCATAGCAAAGTTATGCTACCATTATTCTCTTGAGGGATCCTCTATCCTTACCAAGAGTATACTTGCATTTCACCCCTTGAGTGGATTAACAAAGAATTTTTTCACCATTTTCATTTTCATTTTCAAAGTTGTAAGAAGAGCTTATTTGTGGGGGTCCAAGAGCCCTCCCTTGGATGAAGAAGGGACTCATAGTCCTCTTTCTTCTCGATGTTTTCTTTCACTAATATCATCCTTATCATTGGTGACATGGGTCTAATTGTTTCTTTTGTCCTTATGTCCCTATGCTCATTAATTTAGTTGTTGTTTTATTTCTTAGTTTATTTCTTAGTTGTTCTTTTGTATTTCTTTCTCTAACCCTTTTCCTTACAGCTATCCTGCTTAGAAAACCCAACTAAGCTTGCAAACACCTCTATTTTTATCACAAAGGTGATGAAAGAGGTGAAACAGATTGGCGACTCCATCGGGGAAAGGTATCAATTTCCTACCTCATTTGGGTTTTTCTAGCTCTTCTTTTGGTTTATTTAACTTTCAGGTGCATTAACCGGCCTAAGACAACCTGTCAATCATCCAATTCCAAGTTGAATTGAGAGAATTCCATCTGGAATTTTCATTCACGGCTGTGTGTCACCTGTGCGGGGGTTTTTTGACCCATAGACGCGCATCATGAGCACATGCACCTAAGTCACATTTGTGTTCTATGCACTTGGGCCCATTAGCTCTTTCAGTCTGTGCATGTGCGCTTTGTGCGCCTCTGTCTCCACTGAGACCGGCGCACCTGTGCAAAAAATTCACATTGTAAAGTTTTTGAGATGTGGGGAAGGCCCTTAGCCTTCTTAAAAGTGATTTCATGCATGTTTTAAGCTGCAACACACTTAATCCCCTCTTCATATAAAGGGAGTAGTCAAAACACATAGGCACTTAGGGGGTTAAAATCATTATTTCCTCTTTTGCTTTCATTTTTCCACATGGATGGCTTACTTTGACTAAAAATATAAGTTGGAAATCATTTGCAAACACACCTAACTTGCATTGGGACTAGAAGTTGGATAACAATCGCTTAGTATGCTCTTCTCTCATGCCTCCAAGTGACCTTGAGAATCAGAAAAAGATTGTGGAACAATTTCATCTCCCTTAAGAAGATTAAAACCTTTAGGAGAGGACAACAACCCTTCTTAGGACTCCTCTTAGTTTATTTTTCAAACACATATTAAGATTGTAATGGGACCATACATGCCCACATGCCACAAAGATAGGATAGTGACAAAGATAGGATAGTGTTGAAATTTACTTTCTTAGATTAAATCACTAGGGAAGTTTAAAGGTTTTGTAACGGGCCCATACATGCCTACATGATCACAATCTAGGATAGTTTCAAAGATTTTCTTAGATTAAATCACAATAGGGAATTAAAGGAATAGTAACGGACCCACATGTCCACATGCTAGCTTCCCAGGGACTTCTAAATTATGCAAGGTTGTACAAAAGGCACATAGTTAATTAGGTAATCAACACTTGTAAGGACCAAGCGAAGTCCACAAGCAACAAGGTGACACCTAATTCATTAAAAATTGGCACACTTTCACTCATTCACACACAAAAGTCACTTATCACTCACATAGTTTCTTCTTGAAACGTGGAGGTCAAAGTACGTTTCCTCCAAAGGGATTCCGAAAACATCCCACCCTTTTCTTGACGAGACTATCCACTCCCATTTAATTTCAACGAGGTTGGTTCACACCCCCAACCTCTCAAACAACTGCATCTAAATTTTTTCTAAAAAATCACTAAGTTTTCCTCCATAGGAGGTGCCAAAATAAAATTTTTAGTCTGGGTAGGATTTCGGGGATAGGCATCCAAATAACTCCCCGTCATCTGGTTCTCACATTGTCAAAACCATAGAAGTTGTCAAATAGGGAATTGAAAATCCTCCAAGTCAAGTGTTCCTAACACCATAAGGCAGGGAGATACCCGTGAAGGGTTGAAGGATGAGATCCAGTTGTTCTATGCATCCCCCCTTGAGGCACCCACCTCTTGGACGGGATCCAACCCGTGACCCATTTCTTAGGCCGAAAATCTAAATGCCTCACTTTGATCGAGGTACCTAGTGACCAAATTTTAGGACATCTACCCAGGTGGAAATTGTGGGCTGAAATTGCACCTTGATTGGATTTTGTGTGGCTATTGGGAAATATCACGAGCTCTTTCAGGATATGCCCCCTTTACCCCTCATTATAACCAATTATTTTATCCTTCACTAGTTTCTCTTCCGGTGACTTTAGACCCCACTGTTGAGTACTATTGGAAGGTTCAATGCTATTTGAGAGGAAGGACATTACGTCTTTTAGGACACAAGCATTTGTTTTCTTTGATTCCCCACGAGGAAAAAACCCACTTATCCACATATATGCTTATTTTTCAAGCCACTTTATGTATGATGCACTTATGATTACATTTTGATTTGGATATATATATATATATATATATATATATATATATATATATATATATATATATATATATATATATATATT
>ML776941.1:2434230-2471775 GCA_009831015.1 Picea engelmannii
CTTGTTTCTTTATTACTCTCACCTCCCTCCTATCTTAGGGGGAGTATCTGGTCTTACCCACTCATAGACACCACCGTCTCACACTCCTATGAGTGCTATTGTCTTAGGATCATCTTTGCTTGGTTCCACATTACTTGGGTCCACTTCCAAAGTCCTTCCGTCCACTCGCTCTCCTTTACACGAAAGTGGAGGACCAACTTCCTTTCAAGGGGGAAGTACCAACCCACCTATCCCCCCTCAAGGGTCAGGTTCACAACACACTTACACCATGGTTGGAGCTAATCCTCCCCCCCCCACTACAGATGCCATATTTGGCCTCTCTTAACATACCAGATCTAAGCAAACTCAGAAATGATCCTATATTGCATGACCTCACATGGCCTGCAATGCCCACTAAACTACCTTCATACATCCCTAAGTTTGAAGGAAAGGCTGGAGATGACCCTGCCAACCATGTCATGAATTTCCACCTATGGTTCTCTTCCAACAACATTATGGATGATTCCATCTGACTACGATTATTTCAATGCACACTCACTAGCCCATTAGCCAAATGGTATGTAGATGAACAATCAGGGTCCCATGCGACTTTCGAGTCCTTGGCCAAAGCATTTTTGACCTTCTTCCAATTACCAATCCTCCATGACAATGGTCTTGAAATACTCTCTAATTTCAAACAAACCTCATCCACACATATCGCTGATCACATTCACGAGTGGCATAGACGACGTAGTTTATGCAAAGACGAAACCACCAAACAACAGTGTCTTGACTGGTTTCTCAAATCACTTGTCTCTCTCCTCGGTAAGGATGTAACTTCCACCCTCCCTCAATCAGAAGAAGAAGCCATCAGTAAGGCTCAACAATACAACCTCATCTATTCACAGTCAGGGTACTTATACACAGTACTTCCTGACCTCCCTAAACCCGTGCCATTTGGTCAAGACAAACCTAGGATGTCTCACTTAGCAGATGGATTGATTGATAATACCACACACCACAGTCCTCAACCCCAACCACCACCAATGTATGGCACAACTCAATATCTGTCAGCATATGGGGGCACCTCTTATTAACCCCCACCCCCTTATCAACAACCATATCCTGTTGTTATGCCTCCACCCATCAGTGGGCCACCGCCGGCACCCCCCATACACCCACCTATTCAAACAAGTTTTGGTACCCCCTCTACCTCAGCTTATAGTAATAGAGAAAGTGCCACGCCTTCCTATCTACCTTACAAATCGTTACCTCCATAGATTCCGTACTTTCCATTTCCTGGTCCCCCACAACCCATGGCTCCCCCACATCCTCATGCTGGGGTGAATTTTGTTCAACCCTCTCTCGTTCAGCAATATCAAAATTTTGAACAGTTGAATACGGCAAATCCGACCCACCCATCGAACAATGCCAAAAAGTAAGGAAGAAACAAAAACAATAACAACCCATGCCAAGGTAGGAATCAACCCCAACAAAACCAACCAGCTGGGGGCAACCAGAACCAAGGGAATCAAAATCCCCAGGGGGGCAATAACAATAGGCGTCAAGGGAGAAATAAAAATACTATCAAGACCAATTTCCCTTGTGCCCTTTGCGGTGAGTTTGGTCATTATACTCATCATTTCCCCCAAATCATTGATTTCAAATGACTGAAAGACTCAGGCAGTCTACCACATCCTCCAGCACCGCCTGCCCCTCAATAGGCCCCACAAAAATACGTGCAACAACCCCCCCTACAGTGATGCAGAATCCTGTTCCACACCAAGGAGTGATAAACACCCAACATGACACACAGCCTCCCCCACCTCAGGTGGGACAGTACCTCAATCCAAACAATCCAGCAGATCGCACGATCCTCCTCACCAGTGAGGAATAAATCCTCCTACAAACACGTAATCATCAGTACCATGCACCCGCTGAGTCCCCTCCCATTCCTCCAGAAACAGTCCCCACACCAACGGGAACCCCGTTGGTGATCCCTCGCCCTAACACAGAACCACCTCTTCCAATCCCTCGCATCCCATTACGTAGGAATGTCCACAACCCACAAGCTAGGGCAGCTCATAATTACAGTTTGGTTGATGACTTAGCACAATCCCCAGCTGCCATGTCAGTCTTAGAAGTCCTTCAGACTTGTCCCACTTAGCGGAAATCATTACTTTCCTCCTTGGAGGAAGTCGACCCCACAGATACGCAACTCATTACATTTGACCTCAACAGTGGAGAACCTCGCCTTCCCGCCTTGATCTCTTTTCAAATCCCAATAAAAATACGGAACATCACAGTTCATCGGTGCATCTACATGCATTATGTCCAAATCTATATGGCAGAAACTTGGTTCCCCCGAGCTCATACCCTCTACCATTACCTTATGAGCTTATGACAGACGACCATCATATCCTAAAGGGCTCTTCCAAAATTTCCCTGTATAACTCGGGGGAAATATTATTCTCATCGCCATCAAAGTTATCGACGCCCCCCTTGATTATAATATCATGTTCGGTCGTAGCTACATGTACGCTATGAAGGCAGTTACCTCTTCCGTCTTTCGAACAATGGTGTTTCCCCATAACGGAAAGATCATTACCATTGACCAAATCTCACATTACGAGCCTAACCCTTCTGCCAACATCGATAACATTCTTCCTCTCATCCACACGAGTCATGACGCATACCCACTCATTGAAATGGGTCCTAGAATTTTCAAAGATCCATCATTGTTAGGAACTTACCATGGAGGACCACCGCTCCTTCATCCTTCCAATCAAGTATGCATCGTATCATCTAACAGAACTGACATAGAGGATACCCTTCCTCCTAGGGAGGCTTCTATCATATCTGACGTCCCACTAGTCGCAGAGCTTCCCCCTCACGAGCCTCCTGCAAAATCGTTGACCCCACCAGTCCACGATTTCACCTCTCCCCAAAGCCATATCCTAGTTTGGGAGACAGTTCCCCAAGCCATTACTCAAATCCCCTTCTTTTACCCTCCACCTGGCATCAAAGCTTTCCAAGTAGTCGCAACACTTACCCTCCCTAATATGGTGTTAGCAATTCTAGTTTGGTATTTACATCCACCAGAGATGGTCCCTTGACCATCCCTTCCCCCCCAAATGGAAGGAATCCCAATGAAAATTCCCATACTCACTCCCACCATACCCTCTCCACACCCACTCACTACTCTCCCTGCCACATCTGGGGGTACAAGAAAGAAGAAGGAGCCCACAACTCCACTTCCCCCGCACGTCCAACTGCCTTGTGCGCTATGTGAGAAAGATGGACACCAAACCAACAACTGCCCATCTCTATCGGAGTTATGGAACTTGATTCCACTCAATCAAACTCCATCAACACTCGCCACCATAGCAAGTACTGTCGTTACCGCCCCTCACTCAAGTAGTAAAGGGATGAGAACCAAATTCGCTTGTGCTATATGTTCAAAATATGGCCATTATACACACCATTGCCTAGCACTGCCACGCTTTCGGCAGACATTATCCGCAGTATGCCAAAGCTTCCAAAGCGAACCCAGTCTAGCTACGTCATCCCTACCAAAAATCACTGACATCCATTATGTCACAACTTCATTCAATGAACGCATGAGATGCCCTTGCTCTCTATGTGAATCCTTAGATCATTTTAATTACCAGTGTCCTATGATCATTGAATACAGGCAACACCAATTGACCCTGCTTCAACGACCCACATAATCGATGGTTGACCTTAGCTCGTCACTAGATATTCTTCATCTCATTTATCCCAAACCTGAGGCCCTCCCAACACCTCCATGGTTATTGGATGAGTTATCTGAGGATTCACCCCCAAATCCCCCCAATTCCCCCGCTCATTTCCCTACGAAAATTTTACATCCAACTACCATGGGTACTCCTCAGTATTTTGATATTTGGTTTATGTCGAGCGAACCATTGCAATTCCATTACAACTTTCCCCCTGCTTCTTCATCACTAGGGGTCAGCCACATGACAACAATCACCGATATCACTCTTCACGACCCCTTGTATTCCTGTCACCTCCACTGTGACGAGTAAATACTCGAAGAATTAAACACCACTGACTACCCATGGGATGTGCTACACCACCGAGCGCTCTTCTTTCCACAGGAAACCTTCATGCCACCTAACCAACACCCCATATACGTGATCAAAACCAAGGATTTTATCCCATCAGGGCATATCGACTTGTTCAACAAACCCATTCCTGCCCCTGATGTGCCTGTCCAATACACAGCCACACACACATGCGCAATTGTGTAGCCAATAGGAGTGCACAAAATGCGTGCCTTTTCCCCCCTTACAAGCTCCCCCATGCACGCCTATCTGGTGGGAAGACGCACACTTGTGCGCGCATACTTCCAGATCGCCCATGCACGTGGGGGCCCACACCCATAAAACCCCCTGTACGGCCCTTCGTACAGGCCCTGCCCAAAAATGGAAACCCTACTTCTATGCAGGATGATCAGAATACTAACATGAAGCTTGTTGGTCCTTGATCGAATGCCTCATCCTCCCAGAATCTCCAAATCTCCTCTGAATACTTCTCGTTCAGTCACTATAGCAGCAAGTACAAATGAGGTGGCAATGTGGTCCCTACAGCTATATATAGGCCTTTTCTCCAAACTTCCACTCACCATTCCGGGAGCTCCGGGTGTCCATTCCCTGATCCGTCTTCAGCCACGGGATCAACATCCCAACATCTACATCACGATAGTCCCCGAGCCTCTTTTCATCCTGAGCCCTTGGGATGCCATTTTTTTCATACCCCAACCAAGTACGCATGCGCATATTCAACATTATCAAATAAATGCTCGTATGTTTGATTCTCTTCAGATATTGTTCACATTAGGTTTTTGGTTTTCCTGTGTGCAGGTACTTGGTCATCATACATCAATGCAACCCCTTCAGGTATATACTCGGCACTGGCATGTAGTCATTCCCTCTGAATCTCACTGACATCTCTAGTCACATCCTCTGACATTTGCCTCTAGGATCCCCATATCCGGATCTGCAGTACCAACACCTCCATTTGCATATTCGATACTGTCACCCAGTAGCACTCTTACCCACATGAGTTGTCCCATTCATAGCACCCTTTTGCGCCATTGACACTCATGCTTATTTTTTTTTTAACCCTTTAGGGATGGGAGTCCCGATAGTCTTACATTATGTCGCGAATCAGCCACATACTCATTCTCCTCATTTTGCTAGCTTTTCCACTAGACTCCCAGATTCTCTCTTCAAGGTTCTATTTTTTACTACACCTCCGCAATATCATGAACCCTCCATTTCATCCACAATTAGTTTTCCACACCTGAGAAATAATGCATTTATGAGAGTGGTTGGCCTCCCACCCACTTCTGGTTCAGCTTCCAAGTTGATTTGACACTCAAATCTGGACTGGATTGGATTGGGTGGCTGGTCAAAGACCTAGAAATGCCCTAATTAGCCTCTTTACACACTACAAACTAGTTGGACAATACCTCAAAGGAATGTTATAAAAAGGCCATGGATACACTTCATTTTTCAAGGAATTCATAGAAAAGTTATGCTGCCATTATTCTCTTGAGGGATCCTCTATCCTTACCAAGAGTATACTTGCATCGTTGCATTGGGCAATCCATCTCACCCCTTGAGTGGATTAGCAAAGAATTCTTTCACCATTTTCATTTTCATTTTCAAAGTTGTAAGAAGAGCTTATTTGTGGGGGTCCAAGAGCCCTCCCTTGGAGGAAGAAGGGACTCAGAGTCCTGTTTCTTCTCGGTGTTTTCTTTCACTAATATCAGCCTTATCATTGGTGACATGGGTCTAATAGTTTCTTTTTTCCTTATGTCCCTATGCTCATTAATTTAGTTGTTGTTTTATTTCTTAGTTTATTTCTTAGTTGTTATTTTGTATTTTTTTCTCTAACCCTTTTCCTTACAGTTGTCCTGCTTAGCAAACCAAACTAAGCTTGAAATCACCTCTATTTTGCTCACAAAGGTGACGAAGAGGCGCAACAACCCCCAAAATGGGAAGAATATTTATCTCTTGTAGAGTTTTCCTATAAAAGTGGTTATCATGAATCATTGCAGATGATCCCATTTAAGGTTATATACGGTAGGAAGTGTGGATTTCCAATTAGTTTGGATAGTCCATTGAAAAATATCACATTTGGACCTTAACTACTGAAGGAAATGGAATAGGAAATGATCAAGACAAGGAAGAAATTTAAAATAGCCCAGGATAGGCAAATGAGCTATGCAGACAACATGATAACTCATAAAGAGTTCAAGCTGGGAGACCATGTGTATATTAGGGTGAAAACCAAGAGGAGTTCCCTAAGGATGGGAACATGTGCTAATTAGAAACCTAATATTTTGGACCATTTGAAGTCCTAGAAAGAGTGGGACCCATACCATATAGACTTTCTTTTCCACCTACTATTAGAGCTCATAATGAGTTCCATGTATCCTTATTAAAGAATTATGTTCATGATTTTAATCATGTTATTGACTGAATTGTTATATAGGTGGAATTAGAGGGAGAATTCCAACTTGAACCTTAATGCATGATGGACAAAAGAGAAACATTTATCCCAAATTGAGTTGTTGTGTAGTTCAAGGTGCAATGGAATCACTTTGGGGTAAATGAGGCTACTTGGAAAATGGAAGATTCCATGAGAGTGGCATGTCCATTTTTTTTTCTATATAATTGTATATATATGGTGTTTTACACACCGGGGATGATGTTTCTTTAAGGGGGAGGTGAATGTAACACCTTGGTTTCCCCCATAACTCTAATTATACTAAGACGTCATATAATGTGATTATGGAGTATGTAAATTATGCTGTTGATGAATATAAATAATCAAACAACTTAGTGAAAGGGAAATTCCTTGAGTACTAGCCATGATATCACAAGTGGGAATTGGTGAGGTGGATTGGATAAGCTTCAATGAAGAAAATAGGAAGCTTGTTTGAAATTCTAGCCACACCTACAAAATTGAATGCATCACCTACCAATGTACTTATATTTACATAGAGCCACGTGACCAGTTATGGGTAGAAGGACTGGTACTTGAAGCAGTTATAACTACTGACATATTTGATGTTTGGGGGGATACAAATATTCAATCAAAAATTGACAGAAGGATGCCTTGGATTTCCGCTTCATATTTGAAAAACTTTATTGGGGATTGTGTCCAACAATAGTCATGAGAATCTTGAGGAAGGTGTGGAAGAATAGACCAAAGGTGGAAAACCACTAGATAGACTACACAAAAGAGAGGGGGGTGCATATGTGGGACACAAAGGAACATTTTGGGTATATGAAATAGAACCTGAGAAAATTGAAAATGGGTCCTCACAGAGAACCAAAAAGAATAGAGCGAGTTGCAAACTCACAGTTGAAGAAGCAGTGAGGATGAAACTCACACACAATGCTCTAAGTGAGAGATTTGTTGGGAAGTTAATTTTGAATAAAAAAGAAATATTTCCCAAGAAATTAATGGCCACTCTATAACAAAGAAGAATCAGATCCAAACTAAAGAAATAGAGGACCCAGGCTTGGTTATTACTGGAAAGAAACTTGTGTTGGTAAGGGGAGGTATCTAAGGGAATGTATAACAGAGAAGGGACTCCCTTGTGTAGAGGAAATCTAGTTGGGAAGGTGCATGATAAAACCATGGACATGGATGATTTTAGGGAACAAATTTCTCTCATGGGCTAATTTTCCATGTTTTTTCCCAAAAACATATTCACTATTCTAAAAACGATTCGCCCAAATTATATAGGATAAAATTATTTTACCTTAACAATCGCCAAAATTTTATACAAACTATATAAAATCCTTATAATTTTGAATATTTTTATAAAAATATCACCAAACATTTTATAGTTTGCATATGAAGGATTAGTAAGATTCTTCAAGGTTTCTACATTTTAAAACAAATTTCCATCCTTAAAATCATCCCATCCCGTGGAGGTCCTGAGCTCAGTGGGAAGAGGGGAACTTTTGTTGTTTCTAGTGGAGTGAAGGAGAGTAACCGTCTTGGACCATTTTCCTAATTGGGAAATCAACCAAATCAATACCATTGTGGTATCATGGCTTGGAACGTGGGTGGCATGCTGTAGGAAGTCATACAACAACATAGCCTAAGGTTGGGAGGAAATGATTCCTCTCTCAGTTATTTGGATGTTGATATTTCACTAAACAAATAAGTGTTTCAAATTGTCATGTTTGATATATATTTAGTAATGTAAACATGTTTCTTTATGGTATAAATGGTAAATGTGAATATTTGTAAGGAATAGTTGAATTCCTTAGTAAAATGGGTTATACATGTTTTTTTCATTATTAACCCGATAGAATTATGTAACCAAGTAATCAGTGCAAATGTAGGGTGTATCCCTGTGAATTCTATAAGTCTTGAAATGGAAAGCTTGCAGGATATAAAACTTCATTGCATGGGTGATGACAATAATGGGTGTAACCCCATGGAGTTGCAAGTCCTTGAGTGGAAAGCTTGCAAGATATGAAGAAAATATTCACCTTGAAATTGGTAGTGAGTTTCTCTGAAGTTTGGGGAAAATATATGTGTTGTTAGGCATCTTTAAGCCCTATGAAACATCCTTGTTTCGAAATGGAAAGTTTGCAATATGTGCAAATATTTATCCACGTTTTGGAGTGAAACTACCTTATCCATTTTGGGAGAAAAGGTGAGAGCCAAGAAGGTCTATTAGAACCTTAGTGATGGTCTAGAAGAAACCTCGTAATGGTTAAGTATGAAATCAGACTATTATTTTGAAGAAAAAATATGTTTTAAGTTCGAATGATTCATAGTCGTTGATTCAAAGTAGTGAGTATATATGGACCATTGGTCAGATGGTAGCATCAAAGTGATCAAGTGTGAAGTTGCTAGGGGAATTCGATGAGGGAGACTTTGAGTGAATAAAGACCATTTATCTATCAAAAGATGGTATTGGTGAGTTTTGGACTGTTGAAACTAGTAATGAGCCTATCAGAAGAAGGGTTTTCAAAGGTATGGAAGGAGGGTTGAGAAAGGAGTCTGATGACTTGGGAGTCCAAGGACCATTGATCTATAGGGAGGTATCATGTAAGATATTATATGTTGGATCTGGTATGGTTATAACCAAAGAGGTTGGGATTAGAAACTTTATAGTCGTGTGGTTGTAACCTCCCAGTAAACCCTGACCGTCAGATGATGTCAACGAGGATCGTTATATTCGTTGTGGTGAGCACCATCATAGGGATTCGATAAGAGTGGTTTATAACACGAGAATAGATTTACTCTGATAGTGAGAGACTATGAGAGTGAAAAAAAGTCGTTGATTGTAGAGTGGATGCGATGTGATCATAGTCATAGGATCTTCAAGGGTTCCCCCTGACCACCTCACAAATAGTTGAAGAGACGGGTGATAACCATTGTGTACGTAAAAGGACATAAGGGATCAGGAACACTGGTCTTCGAGTCCAAGGGTCGTTGGATCCCAGGGGATTATCCATCGATATGGAACCATCAAAAAGGGAGTTTGGGTTTTAAGCCAACTATTCTGATGAAAATATTTCAAGTTGATTTAGATCATTGATATGGTGATGCGGAGTATTGTTAACCATTCGATGGAGGGCGTATAGTTTCCTATATTTTATAATGAGCTCCATGGAAGGATTTTGTTGGTATTTTGGGGGTTGAATAAGTAATAATTAACACAATTAGTGTCATGAAAAGAAAAGTATTCACTTAAATAGTGATGGAGTCAAACCATGGAGAATAATCCCATATACTTACCTTATCGAAAGAGAAGAAAAATTAAACACCCCACTAGCCTAATAGGGTTAGGGGGTGTAATGCCCCTGTTTCCCAAAGTTTTTAAATATAACTATAACTGTCCAAGAGACTATGGAAAACTAAATGTGTGTGAATGTTTGATTTGATGAACCTTGTATAAAAGGGTCAATATATGAATTTTTGTTATTAATAGAATTTGAATATGTGTTGCACAATTGTTGAAAGGGGGAAATTTTTCCAAGATAGACCATGGATGCTATGAGAAATATGGTGAAGGGAAACTAAGTATGTTTGAGATGATCCTCACTAGACCAATACCTACTGGGTGTAATTTCTCAATAGTTCTCTGATGCAGAAATGAATTACCAGCATGGATGGTAATTGGAAGGACATCCTCAAGAATTAATGAGGAGATGGGGTAGAGTACCCATCTATAAGGCTTCCAAACCTGACCACAAATTGTGATTCGGACCCATGCAAGCCTGTTGAGGAAGGAAATAAATGAGGTAATCTGGGGATAGAGACAGATATGTGAGATAACAGAGTAGAGAAAAACACTCTCGAGAGAAGAGAATAAAATGTACTTCGATTCTGAAATTGAGAGGAAAATGTTGAGAAGTAATCTTGATATGGATGTCAGAAGCCATGGGTAGGGTTTGGATGAAATCTGATAAATGAGGCTGACAAGTGACTGAGGAAGTGCTCATGCAGACCTCCTTGCTTGGAGCAGATAAAAACAGGCACCCAGTTCTCATGGGAGAAGGAGAGTAACCTTCGTCCTTGACTGTTGTGGAGCAAAGAGAAAGAATCTCTCTCAGAGCATCATGGTCTATATCGGGCATGGCCAATGGTAAATCTAGTAGGAGTAGTTTCTCCTATGGTTAGGAGAAAACATGCACCCATTTCAATAGTTGCTTCACATTTTCCAATTCTAATAAGTATTTTCATACTCTGTGTATTATATTGAATGTGATGATGAAATGTTTGTGTTTATGATTTAGTCTCTCAGTATTTGAACAATTATTAGAAAATATTTGTGATTTATGTAAACTATTATACCTATATTATGTTTCAAATTATCTCAATTTTGTTGCTAGATAGTCATGAGGTATGAATCCATAGGAGAGAGGGGGTATGATCTACTGAAATTCCTAAGCCGTTCCAACCCTGTGAAGTTCACCTTAGCGGGAATGTTAAGTCTAAACTCTGTGGGAGAAGGGCGTTTTTCCCTTAGACTATTCACCCATCTGATTGAGGTCTCGTGCTTGGGTCCTTAACTCAATTACTGGTAAAGGAGTAACTCTTAGTTCCTAGAATTTCCAAAGTATCCATGTGACCAGGGTCTGGGAACCCAACGTTGGTCCAAAAGGGGCTAACTCTTTCGACTTCTGGACCTCAGGAGTTGTGACTCCGCAATCCTTGAAAGTAGCCGAAGGCCAAAGTCACAAATCAATGAGGATCGTCGATCTAGGGATCCTGAATGGATCTCTCTCAGTCGTTATATTTGGCGTAGGAATGGAGGCATTAAGTGTTTCGACGAAGTCTTACTTTGGGATATTTGGAATGGTCTAGTGCCAGAACTATCGAATTTCAGAGTCACGGAGTTAATCTGTACCGTTGAACTGGAGGGACACATGTCCATAGATCCACATTTATCCAGGAGTCTAGGTATTCAACGATTTAGAAAAGTGTGAGTTTTTCCCGAAGCTCTGTAAGCCGAAGTAAATCCTAGTCATAGACTCTAGGTACATGTGGTGGCATATTCGTCCTGGTCTAGAGGGAAAGCTAGGAGACACACACACCGAACCTCCAAAAGCCGAACTGCCAAAGTAACGTGGATCGTCGATCCTCAAATCCTTTGGGATCCTTACAAGCCGT
The DNA here is from genome assembly GCA_009831015.1 of Picea engelmannii. Taxonomy (NCBI): domain Eukaryota; kingdom Viridiplantae; phylum Streptophyta; class Pinopsida; order Pinales; family Pinaceae; genus Picea; species Picea engelmannii. The sequence continues at coordinate 2,445,913 of ML776941.1, forward strand.
CGATTTAAGGGACCCACTCTTGACTACCTGAATAACCGGGAACGCATCATGGAGTGACACATGGTGCCTACTCATCCCTATCAAGTGTTTACTATTGAAATGGGAAAGTTGGATGAGGGGGTACGTGGCAGGTAATCCTATAGTCCATAGATTCCATACTCCATAAGAAACCAACCAAGAGTTTACAAAGCATGAACTCGTTGAAGTTGTGAGTGTCGAAGTGGATCTCAACCGTTGGTCGAAGAGGACATGTGGTGTTATATCTAAGAGTTTGAGGACTTAGTTCTTCGTGGGATTTACATCGAGAGGAGTCGGCAAGCCTCAAATTCCAGAGCCATGAAGTAACAAGAATCGTAGATATAAGGATCTACGTGGAATCATACTGACCATTAGATCGAAGGGCTGGGAAGTTATTAGTCTAAAATGATGTGGGTTGATGACGTCATATGAGGTGACATGGACCAGCATTACATGTGCCACATGTCACCCATTTTTTGAGGATTCACATACCCATTGCTCCTATTAGAGTATGGCAAGTGTCACCCCCTATCAAGGACACATGTCACTCTTTAACCCTAGCCACGTGTCAACCTTTGGTTGTGCCCACATAGCATACGTGTATGGTGACATATTCAGGACCTCGGGAGTTTGGATAACTTCAAAGTTTGGAATATTTATGTTGAGGTACAACATAGGAACAATCGACATACATCCCTAATCACTGAAAGGCCCAATCCAAGTTTCGTGAATTTAGGAGGTTTGAGTATAGGTCGATAAAGGGAGTTCCAATGCCGATCCTCGAATGCTGGTCATCGAAGGGCTAAGTACACGTGGCACCATTTTGGGACTTCAGGGATTTTGAAAAATGTGTGTCATGTGCAGATCACTGAAGCCCCCACCTTAATAGTAGGATCCTTGTGGAGAATGTAGATTGCCGATCTCCTCCATTGTTCGACAATCAGAGAAATTTGACAACACCCTTGGAACTCCCAAAGACTGAGAACTTCCAAAGTGCTGAAATCTTTTCTAACATAGGTTCTTAGCTCCCAGTTTTCAGCCCAAGGTCACAAGGAGGACCCTACTAGCTGATTTAATCTCTTAGTGAGAGATGTAAACTTTAGGGGAGAAGAATGAGAGGATTATGCTTAAGTAGGGGACCAGAAATGAACCAGGGAAAGAGACAATTTTATGCCCCATCCATAGAAAGGGTATTTAGGGGTTGGGTGTGTTACAAATTGGTATCAAAGCATGGAAACAACACTCGACCTACTTGGGCTCATGCACGAGTCACATAAAAATATTATTAGATAACTTATGGGGTAACTCCCTACCTTACCCCCCTTCTATAAGAACCTTTTATGAACCTTTACTGAAGAGAGGGACTATGCCTTCTACTGTTGATAGATGTTTTGGAATTCTGCACTGTAGATAGCTAATGTTTCCAAGTAAATAACTAAATTCACCTTTAAATGATATGTTTTGTTCATAAATTGGTAGATTAGTAACTAACAGAAAAAAAATTATTTGCACTTAAGAAGTCGGTGAACAACAAGAGAAATACCATGTAAAGGATGGTGACAAATCAAGAGTTGGGGGAGAGCTCCCACAATAGAAAGGAATAATCTGATGAAAGGAGGGTGGTGAAAACCCCTCCAAATCTGGCCGAAATTGTAAGAAGCCTCTTGGAATAATTACAGAGTTATAAGGTTGAAAATGAAAGGCTGATCAAGGAGCATGAAAATCATATATAAATTAATGCATTCCTACTACAAATTCTATCAGATATATAAAGGCAATTGCAACATGGTATAGCTACCATTCATGTGGATAGGCATGATACTAAGAAAAATCCAAGTCCATCTTATATAAAAAATCATGGTCCTAAAAGTGGCCACACCAAGAGGAGCACCTGAAAGAAGGCCCAACATGGAGCCAATGTACATTCAATGGAAGATTCCTCTAGTGAGGACACTGAAAACTACAAGGAATCTTCTAATGATAAAACTAGTTCCCATTATCAGACAAGAGGAAAGAAGAGGAATCATTCCAAGATTCGTGACCCTGAGGAATTCAAGAAAGAAAAACCACCCACCTTTGATGAAGATATTACGAAGGGGGAATAAGCAGAAGTTTGGCTACTCGACTTGAAGAAGTACTTCAGAGTCCATGACTACTCTGAAAACTTAAAGGATCAAATAACCATTTTCAACCTAAATGGGAAAGCTTCCATTTGGTGGGAATACCTTAGGAATGTGAAAGGAGTCCATGAGAAGGAATTGTCATGGAAAAAATTTGATAAATACTTCAAGAAGAAGTACTTTTCAGAAAAGCACTTTGATGGGAAGTGTTAGCACAAGAATTTGTAGCTAGAGGAGGCCTGTCTCTCCATAAGGTAGCTTAAAAAACCTTTATAGGCAGAACAAAGAAGCTACACTTCTCCTCATCTCCTTCAGCATCCAACATCAAGGTCAAAAATCCTTTCACAATATCATAAGCTCTTAAAGAGGTTTTCGAAGAACAATCCCTACCAAAAGTCTCTATCCTATAGAAGAAGAAAGATAAGGGCCAAGGCATTGGAAATCTTGTGTCCCTTTTTGCAAAGATAAACAATTGATGAAACACTACCTTTGCCACATATACAGGCTTCTAAGTGCTTACTGTTCAGAGTTTTGGGTTTTCTACAAATAATTAATCCCTTCGGCAGTAATAAGTGAAGATATTCTGTAGCACTATGGCGCTACGGAATAGTCTATTTTTTATGTTCCACCAGTTTTCTACCTACAATGTTGTTGAATCGCCTAAAGCTAATGGTGTTGCTACTACTCGAAGTTGTTACCCATTCTGCATATGTCCAAGTGAAGGTTCTACATATTTTTATGGTGCTACCTAAAGTTTGACAGAACACACAGGCAGGCACTACCTAAATTCTCTATCAAAATTTTGGCAGAAACCGAATTGTCCAGAGTTCTATAAGGACGCTTCTACCAGTTTTGAGTGACTAACTTAAAACTTGGATTGTGAACAATTGAGAATGTATTTTTGAAAACTGGAGGAGGTTTGTTTTAATCACATACCAAGTAACAAAAAACTCTCATTTTTTCAAAATGTGTTATGGTTAGAGATATATTTGACATAGAAGTGGTGCTACGGAATGTGTTGCTGAAACTTTGTTTTAAGACTGTTGAACTGGTATTTTTGACCAATTGATTTCCAGAATGATTTTCGGGTGCAATAAGATGAATTTTCAAAATATGAAGGAAGTTATTGTCAATAACGGGTCCATGAACATTAACCTGTTTCATTTTTCACACAGGTGTCATGGATTGGGATATTCAAAAGAATCTTTGAGCCCTATGTTTTTCAGTTTTTGTTATTTCCTATTTGAGACATGTTTTTCTGACACCTGTTGCGGCCAGATGGAGATGAATTTAAAGAAACTGAGAATTTTTTTTCTTCATAATGAGTTTATCTACAAAAAACGTTCTCATATTTTACACATCTGTTATGGTTTGATAATTACAAGTGGCGTTTGGAAGCCTAGTTTTCATAATTTCACCTCCTGAAAAGCAGGAAATTAGTTAAAGTGTGTCATTTTCTGTTTGTAGTTGTTTCTATTTTGGGAAAGGGTTGGAGTTAGAATGGGTAAGATAGAAAGGACCTATATGGATATATATTCATTGTAAAATAGGGTAGGAGGGTTGTATTCATGAGACAAGAGAGGATTCAAAGAGTAGGAGCAGTTTTAGTTGCTCATTTGTAAGCCTGAGGGCCTGTTTGTTATGACATTTTCTGCCATTAAAGATTCATGAGAGATATTATCAGATTGTCTTATTTGTTTTCACACTTCTTTGTTATCTTCTTGCTTGAACATATTGTAGGTTTTGAGGATCATAGCTTCCATTGATTGATGGATTCATGAAAAACAGAGGATCTGTTGTAGCTTGCCCATTAAATCATTGTTCATTGTTTAAGAAAATATTTATCTATTGCAGAAAGGATCTCTGTTAAATGGGTGTTCTTCCTTTTTTCATATTCACCATGCTTTTACTCATCATTATATATCTCTTTATTTGATATACAATTTGATTGGCTTTGATCCGTAGGATGTTATGACTCCATGCCCAATGGAATGCCTCTGCAGACTTTTTGTTGCCCTCTCCCTTTATTTCTCATCTTGTTGATCCACCTATTCAAACCATTTTAATCCATTTACATTTCTATGTTACCAATATTAATCTCATTTTCAATCTGGGAGTGACTCTTGGAGTGATAATAGGAAGAAAGAGGAGTTCTTTGAACTCACGCTGGGACAACTCACCATAGATAAGTATATCAACATATTTCTCAAGTTGATGAGGTATGTGCCCTACATAAAGGATGAAAAGGTAAAGATGCAACGATTTATTAGTGTCTTACCTCAGTCCTACCGGGATAGAATTGAGTTTAATGAGCCAAAAACTTTAGAAGATACTATTAGAACAACAACATATTTCTATGAGAAATTCAAGAGTAAGACAAAAGAAAAACAATTTGGGATTCAAGAAGAAGGGGTTTAAACCCTCAAAATTTAAGAACCACGGTAAGAGCTCTAGGATGAGCCTTCATGCCAGAAGTGTGTATCAACAAAATTTTCCATCCCATAGTGGAAATAAACCATTCAGAGAAGCTCCAAGTAAGAATGATAAAACGAAGAGAAAAACCTTGAAATGTTGGGGTTGTGGAGAGGAACATATGATGAGGGACTGTCTGCATAGGCAACAGAACCCTGTGAGGGTCTACAACCTCCAAGAGGCTATGAAAGTGAATTATGTGGCTAGGATCATGCCACAAATTTATGTAGCCTTGGATAATATACAAGTTGACCACCAAGCTTCAGTGGTGGAGATGGAAGGTATGATTTCCAACCATCATGTTTCCATTTTAATTAACCCTAGTTCTAATTTAAGTTATTCTACCCCTCGAACTGTTAAGAAATGTAAATTGAAACAAGTTAAATATGTTAAATCATGGATGGTACAACTAGACATTGGAACCAAAAGAAAAGTAAAAGAGTTCATATCAGCATGCCAATTTGTCATGAGTGGGTTGCCAACCCAAGAAAACCTAAACATACTTCCTCTGGGATCTTATGACCCATTGATTGGCATGGAATGGTTGGATACCCACAAAACCAAGTTGGATTGTTACATTAAAAATTTGGAGTGTGAAAATGTAGAAGGAAGGAGGGTCACCCTGCAAGGGATTCAAAATCCTGTCTGACTGAGACAAATATCATCCCTCCAAGTGAAGAATTATTGCATAAAGGGATGTCCCTTGTATGCAATACAAGTAATAAAATCTGTTGAGAATGAAAAATATATCCTATATGACAACCCCATATTAAGAGAATATAAATATGTATTCCCATAAGAGGTACCAGGCCAACCTCTGAGAAGCGATATTGACTTTTCAATAGAACTTGTACCAAGAGCGGTGCCAATGTATAGAACACCCTATAGAATGAGTACGTCAGATCTAGTTGAACTCAAAATCCAGTTGAAGGAGATGTGGGACAAAGGCTACATATGGCCTAGTGTGTCTCCATGGGGAGCACCAGCCTTGTTTGTGGAAAATAAAGATGGAATACTCAGAATGTGCATAGATTATAGACAACTCAATAATATGACCATCAAGAATAAGTATCCCTTGCCAAGGATCGATGAATTATTTGAACAATTATGGGGTGCTACCATATTCTCTAAGATTTAATTGAGGTCTAGATACCATTAGGTCTGAATTAAAGATGAAGATATCCACAAGACAACCTTTAGGAAAAGATATGGTCACTATGAATTTTTGGTGGTGCCATTTGGGTTTACCGATGCACCATCCACTTTTATGTGCTTAATGAATAACGTATTCAGAAAGTTATTGGATAGGTTTTTGATGGTTTTCATTGATGATATCCTAATCTATTCCAAGCATAGAGCAGAGCATGAAGAACATCTCCATCTAGTACTCCAAGTACCAAGAGAACACCATCTCTATGCTAATATCACTAAGTGTGACTTTTTCCATAAACAAGTCCACTACCTAGGCCATGTTATTTCTGAGGAAGGAATGGCAGTTGAACCTGACAAGATTAAAGACATCATGTATTGGCCTACCCCAAAGGATGTATCTGATATCAGATAACTTATGGGCCTCGTAGGATACTATAGGAGATTCATAAAAGGATTCTCCCAGATTGGTTTCCCAATCACCTCCCTTCAAAAAAAGGGGGTTAAATTCATTTGGACCTCAAAATGTGAAGAAAGATTTCAAGAGCTGAAATACCTTGTAACCAATGTGCCTATGCTAAAGATTGTAGACCCAAACAAATATTTCATTGTGTGTACATATGCCTACAAGGAAGGAATCAGAGGAGTCCTTATGCAAGATGGACATTTTACTTGCTACGAATTCAGAAAATTGAATGAGCATGAATTCAATTATGTGACCCATGATATGGAATTGGTTGTCATAGTGAATGCTTTAAAAATGTGGATGCATTACCTCTTGGTTAGAATTTTGTACTTATGACAAACCATAGTGGGTTGAGGTATTTGTTTGACCAACCAAAACTCAATGTGAGACAAGCTAGGTGGATGGATCTCCTTAGTGATTTTGATTTTGAAATCAAACGTATCGAAGGAAATGAGAAAAAGGTGGTTGATGCCCTTAGTATAAGTATGAAATAAGTTCACTTGGAATTTGTAAGTGCCAGTGAATCAGACATTAAAGAGAGGGTCAAAACTACACAAGAAAAAGATTCATTTTTCAATACTGTGACATCATGGATAAATCAAGAGCCCACAGGGCTGAAGAATGAAGGTTATCATATGCTTAATGAAGGCTTGATGAACTACAAGGGAATATTGTATATTCCAAGTTGTGATGGCTTGAAGAGGTTCATAATGGATGAACTACACAAGAGACCATATACTAGTCATCCTGGTTATCAGAAAAATATCACGGCCACTAGGAAACTATTCTATTGGCCTAGATTGAAAAGGGAATGGTTGATTACTTAGATAAGTGTCTATAATGCCCGCAAGATAAGGAAAAACACCAACACCCAACGAATCTATTGCATCCCCTACCAATTCCCTAATTGAAATGGGAAACCATCTCCATGGCTTTCATCACAGGATTACCAAGATCAACCAAACATAACGATTCCATCATGGTAGTTGTGGATAAACTGAGAAAGGTTGCTCACTACATACCCACAAAATCAACTTGCAAAGAAATAGATATTGCCAACATCTTCATGAAAGATATATTCATACTACATGGCATGCCTAAGAAAATTATATCCGACAGAGATACAAAGTTTACTTCAAACTTTTGGAAATCTCTATTTGTTGGTTTAGAAACAAAATTTCTCTTTAGTACAACCTATCACCCTCGGAATGATGGGAAGATAGAGAGGGTAAACGAATTATTAGAAGACATTTTGAGGATGCATGTAGTGCATCAAACCAAGAAATGGGAGGACTACCAACCACTGGTAGAATTTTCTTACAACAATGGATATCAAGAGTCATTAAAAATGAGTCCTTTTGAAGCCCTCTATGGAGGGAAATGCAACATTCCAATTAGCAGGAACAACCTAGTAGACAAGGTTACAATCAGGCCAGATATGCTAAAGGAAATGGAACAAGAAGTGATTCAAATCAGGAAAAATATGAATATATCCCAGGATAGAAAAAAGAGCTATGCAGACCTGAAAAGGACTCCTATAGAGTTCAAAGTAGGGGATCATGTGTATCTCTGAGTTAGACCCAGGAGAATATCCTTGAAGATGGGAGCTTGTGCCAAGATGGCACCTCGATATTGTGGACCCTTTGAAGTTTTGGATAGAGTGGGACTAGTAGCCTATTGGCTAGAACTTCCTCCCACATTGAAGGCTCATAATGTTTTCCATGTTTCCTTATTAAAGAAGTATGTACATAATTCTAATCATAGTATTGACTGGTCTGTGTTTCAGGTGGAACCCGAGGGATAATTCCTTCTAGAACCTCAATGCATAATAGACAGGAAGGAAACCCCACTCAGGAACATAACCCTTGCATAGGTCAAGGTGCAGTGGAAACACTTTGGCCCAGATGAGGCTACATGGGAAATGGAGGATGCCACGAGACATGGATATCCAATTTTGTTTACTTCTTTACATACATAGCACATCGACGGATAGAACATTGAGGATGATGTTCCTTTAAGGGGGATGAGATTGTAATACCTATGTTTCCCCCAGTTTGTAAATATAACTATAACTGGACAAGAGACTATGGAAAACTAAATGTGTGTGAATGTTTGATTTGATGAACCTTGTACAAAAGGGTCAATATATGAATTTATGTTATTAATAGAATTTGAATATGTGTTGCACAACTACTAAAAGGGGGGAAGTTTTCTAAGATATACCATGGATGTTATGAGAGATATGGTGAAGGGAAACCAAGTATTGTTGAGATGACCCTCACCAAACCAGTACCTATTGGGTGTAATTCCTCAACAGTCATTTGTCCCATAAATGAATTACCAGTCAGGCTGGTAGTTGGAAGGCCATCCTCAAGAATTAATGTGGAGATGGGGAAGAGTACCCATATGTAAGACTTCCAGGCCTGACCATGAATTGGGATTCAGACCCACACAACCTTGTTGAGGAAGGAAATAAATGAGGTAATTCGGGGACAGAGACAAATCTGCAAGATAGAAGAGTAGAGAAAAACATTCTCTAGAGAAGAGCATAAAATATACTTTGATTTTGGAGTTGAGAGGAAAAAGATTAGCAGTAAGCTCGATCGCACTGTAAGAATTCATGGATACGGCTTGGCTGCAAGATGATAAATGAGGCTAACGATTGACTGAGGAAGTACTCATCCAGACCTCCTTGCTTGGAGCGGAGAAAACAAGACACCCATTTCCTGTGGGGGAAGGAGAGTAACCTTCATCCTTGATTGTTGTGGAGAAAAGAGAACGAATATCTCTCAGAGAATCATGGTATAGCTCAGGGGTGGCTAGTGGTAAATCCAATATTAGTGGCTATGCCTATGGTTGGGAGGAAACAAGAACCCCTTTCAACATTTTTTTCACATTTTCTAGTTCTAAGAAGTATTTTCATACTCTGCGTATTATGTTGAATGTGATGATGAAATGTTTGTATTTATGATTCAGTCTCCACTATTTGAACAATTATTAAAAAAAGGTTTGTGATTTCTGTAAACTGTTATACCTATATGATATTTCAAATTATCTCAGTTTTGTTGCTAGATAGTCATGAGGTATGAATCCACGGGAGAGAGGGGGTATGATCGAATGAAATTCCTAAGCCCTACCAACCCTGTGAAGTTTACCTTAGCGGGAATGTTAAGTCCAAATTATGTGGGAGAAGGTCATTATTCCCTTTGACTATTCACCCATCTGGACAAGGGCTCGTGCTTGGGTCCTTAACCCAATTACTACTAAAGGATTAATGCTTAGATCCTAGAATTTCCAAAGTATCCATGTGACTGGGGTCTAGGAACCCTGCATTAGTCCAAAAGAGGATAACTCTTTCGGCTTCAGGACTTTGTGACTTGTGACTCCAAAATCCTCGAAATTAGGTGAAGAATGAAGTCACAAATCGATGAGGAACATCGATCTAGGGATCCCAAATGGATCTCTCTCAGTCGTTAGATTTGATGTAGGAAGGGAGGCGTTAATCATTTTGGCGAAGTATTACTTCCAGATATTTGGAATGGTATAGTGTCAAAACTCCTGAATGTTAGAGTCACGGAGTTAGTCTGTACCATTGAATTGGAGGGACACGTATCCACAGATCCACAGTATCCAGAAGTCCAGGTATTCGGTGATTTAGAAACGCATGAATTTTTCCCGAAGCTCTACAAGATGGAGTAAATCCTGGCCGTAGAAGCTAGGTACATGTGGTGACATATCCAGAGTGGTCCAGAGGGAAAGCCGAGAGGCACACACACTGAACTCCTGATGGTCGAACTGTCGAAGTAACGTGGACTGTCGATCATCGAATCCTTCAGGATCCTTCCAAGCCGTCTATCTAAGGGACCCACCCTTGACTACCCGACTAACTGAGAATGCATCGTAGAGTGACATGTGGCCCCTACTTGTCCTCTTCAAGTGTTGATTGTTGAAATGGAACCGTTTGATGAGGGGGTACATGGCAGAAAATCCCGTAGTCTGGAGGAAACCGACCAAGAGTTTACGAAGCATGAACTCACCAAAGTCGCGAGTGCTGAAGTGGATCTAAATCATTGATCGAAGAGGACACGTGGCGCTAGATCCAAGAGTCTGGGGACTTAGTTCTTCAGGGGATTTACTTCGAGAGGAGTCAGTAAGCCCCAAATCCAGGAGCTGCGAAGTAACAAGAACCATATATCTAAGGATATATGTGGAATCCTACTGACCATTATATTAAAGAGTTGGGAATTTATTGTTCTAAGATGATGTGGCTTGATGACATCATCCGAGGTGACGTGGACCCACATTACGCGTTCCACATGTCACCCATTTTTGGAGGATTCACACACCCATTATGCCTATCAAAGTATGACACGTGTCACCCCCTATCAAGGACATGTGTCACTCTTTGACCCTCACTGCATGTCAACCTTTAGTTGTGCCCGCCTAGCATATGTGGCTGGTGATGTATTCGAGACCCCAAAATTTTGGATAACTTCCGAGTTCGGAAGATTTAGGGCGAGGTACAACATAGGAACGATAGACGTAAATCGCAGATCGTTGAAATGCCCAAGCCACGTGGCATGAATTCTGGAGGTTTGAGTATACGTCGATAAATGGAGGTCCAACGATGATCACCAATTGTTGATCATCGAAGGGCTAAGTACATGTGGTGATATTTTGTGACTTCAGTGATTTTTAAAAAGGCGTGTCATGCGTAGATCATCGAATCCCCCTCCTTAATTGTAGGATCTAAACGGAGAACGTAGATTGTCGATCTCCTCCATTGTTCAGCGATCAGAGAAATTTAACAACACCCTTAAAACTCCCGAAGACCGGGAACTTCCGAAGTGTCGAAACCTTTGCTAACATAGGTTCTTATCTCCTGGTTTTCAGCCCAAGGTCACAAGGATGACCCCACTAACTGGTTTAATCAATTAGTGAGCGATGTAAACTTCAGGGGAGCAGAATGAGAGGATTTTGCTTAAGTAGGGGACTGGAAATGAGTCGGGGAAAGCGAAAATTTGATTCCCCATCCCTAGAAAGGGTATTTAGGGGTTTGGTGTGTTACAGGGGGTTGGGTGTGCTACAACAACAAAGTGTTGGTATTAACCTACATCATTATTAGAAACATACAAAATAAAAAAAAATTAAACTAATATGTCTATTAAAGAATAATTCTTACAATCCAAGATGAGAGAATGCTCCTTTCTTTCTGACCATCTCTTTAATACATGAGCTTGCTTTAAAATAAAAATAAAAAGTTTCTAAATATAAATCCATTTGAGAATTAAAAAATCTTAAGTAGTTACAACCATTTTACAATTTATAGAATATAGAAAATTAATTTCAATATTCTTTCCAAATCCCAATGGATTTTGGAATGCCATTAATTGTCAAATTTGTATTAATATACATGGGTTATTACAACTTGCCCAAAATATGCTCAAAATAATTATTAATGGTTTGAGAATCCCTAGATCCATGGCATATATATGGAAGATCTTTAAATTCATAATAGAAACGAATATGTACATGTGGGCACATAAACATATGCCCCACAATCATTAAAACCATAAAATATATGTTTTCTTCTCTTCCCCAAGTGGTTGTGTGATTGGTGGTGGTAAATTTTGTCATCTATAGCATGTTAAATATTCAACACGTGGATCTACAAATACTTTGCACCATTAACTTTAATCTTCTCCAAATTGTAGCTTGCAGACCCATAACATAAGATCTTGAATTAACATCCTATCACAACTTGGCCCCAAACAAGCCATTATTCATAAGTAAATAGAAAATACACATTTATCTTATTGTTAATAATATTTTTAATTGAAATACTAAAGAAATTCAATGGAAAACATATTATGCCGAAATTGTGGTTTTAAGCATCTAGAAAGATAAATTTAGGGTTATGGATAAGTGAAAATATATGTAAAGGATGATAAAAATATGACAATTCTAAGGCCCATCATCTCCCCCAAACTGAATATGTTTCATGTCCACATGCAACCCTATATATCCGTATATATCCTCCAAGATGTAAGAACCAATATTCAATAATACTTTTGTTTTTCAATGCATAGTAATGTGGTCTATTGTTAATAGTTTTTATTCTATCTTATCCCACAAAAAATTCTACTAACGATACCAATATTTTTTCCAAAGTCATGGAAAGGAATGTCCGATCCATTTTTCAACACCATTTCACATTGGTGGATTGTCATGAAAACATATCATCATTATGTTAGTTATGCATCAATAAGAAATTCATTATATATATATAAAGTAATTTATTAATCTAATGGTATTTTATCCATGGAAATATTGATAATTTATGATTTGTGACAAACTTCAACTTCCAAACACAATTATTGTCAAAAAAATATTCTACATAACCTTGGAAAATAATTCCTTCTACAACAACTTTTTCTACTGCAAGTTCTTGTGGAGTAACAACTTCCTCTTTTCTGAACAATCCCCAAAATCTACTCTGCTACTTCATTTCCTGTTATTGGTTCTTGTATGGAAGCGACATGTATATTTTATATTAGTTATTTTGTAAGAACATCAATATATTTCCTTGCCTTAGCATCTTCTACAACGTTAGTCTTTCTCTTTCTTGTATATTCATTTCCTACTAGCAGTTCTTATGTGGAAATAACATAAGTTTTTTATGTTGGTTCTTGTGTAATAACATTAGTATCTTTCCTTTCCTCAACAACTTATGCAACATTAGTCATTCTCTTTCTTGGATATTCAGGGGGTATGCTATAGGGGATGTGGATTCTGGAAAAAAAAAGGATGTGATAAAGGTTTCGGATAAAATAAGGGTAGTGATGGTGTGGTCATGATAGGTAAATCCTTATTCAATTCCCTCCCCCCCGACCTCCCAACTGAAGAATTTTTCCTTCCATGGAAAAATATAAAATGGTAAGGAAGTAGAAGAAAACAAAGTAAGCTCAAGTATTTTCCAAATACAAACCTATAGTATTCAATAAATATGAAAAAAAATAGAAAGAAAAATTTATCCGCACCTATCTAAGAATTCATGACTTCTACAAGAAGTATATGACATCCACAAGTTCTCATGGAAAGAATTTATGTAGAAATAGTGGATCTATGAAGTGATGTTGAAAATGAAAAACACATTTTAGAAATTGTAGCACATTGTTAGATATAAAGGAAATGTGCTAGACAATTTGAAGAAAACATGTGATAAAAAGGATTCTAGTAGAGTGGTAGAAGCAAGCTCTAGAAATGTTATTTCAATGAGAAACTGGAACTTGAAACAGTATTTATTGCTTGAATTTATTCACTTATTTATTTTTAATTTTTCGCAAATATTCTTCATTATAAAGATGTTTTTCAAACAAGATTTGTCTGGTTGGTTCAAAAGTGTTTTCATAGTCATAATTCTTATTCCCAACAAATTCGTTCTAGAAACTAGTTTTCAAACACTCCAAGGTTTGATTGCACCTAAAATAGGTTTTCACCATTAGATTTATTTTTATTTTTATCTTTATTTTATTTTTTCATTTTGAAGAAGGAAATATGATAACTAGGAAACTTAGCGATGTAAGTGGACTAAGTTACATTGTTGAGTGGGTTAGGAGTAGAAATTTATGGAGGCATTTCTAGAGCTAGAGAAAGAAGAAGGTAAGTTGAATCTTTTATTCGGTGGTAGTGGTTGAATGAATGATAGAGGAAAATTATTGGTCTTCGATATCAACCACATAAGAAAATGAAACTTTACTGACTTTAGCATACAAATATTTGAGGAGTAAGAAAAGGCATTTGCATACCGTGGTTTTGTAGTAGAGAATATTGGGACTGCTAATGATCAATGGTGTTAAGGAAGAAGGGTGATGGATTGAGCATTTCCCCTCTCTTTCTTGCTTTAGTCGCATGGCCTCTTGACTTCTATTCATACTCTTGTAAAACTTTTCTTTTCTTCTATAGAATTTGTCTCTTGATCTCTGTAGCATTGGTCTTCAATCAATCCTCTATTTTCATTATATTTTTTTCTTCTACAAATTTATAAATAGTCTTGGTGTTGATGGTATCTTTTCAGATTCACAATTTGGAAGCTTTATATTTCCCACACCCAGGCTACATGTTTCCTGTAGATTTCCCGCATCTCATACTTAGATACAAGTTTCGTGTAGCTTTCTCATAACTTAGAGACAGGTTTTTCATGCAACTTGTTCATAGCTTTGTTGTAAATTTTTCTCGTAGCTTATTAGCATCTCGGTTGCAGGTTATTTCTTGTAGCTTATGTGCATCTTATGCACAGTTTGGTTGTAGTCTCCCTGTAGATTTCCCGCAACCTGTCAATGGTCTAACTGCAGGATTCTTGTTTATTTCCCATATCTCGTCAATGGTCTAACTGCAGGATTCTTGTTTGTAGCTACCGAGCAAGTAGATATACATCCACTGGAAGTGATTGATAATGCAACATGAAGGACTCATCATTATGTGTTTACTTGCATTTTCTTGGATAACTTAGTGATATTCCTTTTTTATAAAAATCCATGTTCAAAAATCACTCCTTTATCAATGGTTGACCTTTTTTTGATATTTTTGTGATCTGCTAAAGCTAACACTTTTCTACAATAAAAGTTAATATCATGGGAGAAGATAGGTTTGAAAACTTTATTCTTCCAAAAATAATTGAAAATAGTGCAATAAAAAAAGACACATTTTCCATGTAAGTACAAAATTTATTTTTCGATTAAATCTACCAATATCTTTGGCCATAAGGAATAATATGTAGTTATTGCAAAACAACATCTATATAGGTTTCCTAGAAACTTGTTGTACTTCCTACATATATGATAATTGTGATTTGCAAAGCTATGAAATGACTAATGCATCCATACCTTTTTGGAATCGATTGAAAATGATTATTGTATGATGTTGGTTTGATTTTTCATGTAAGTAGAGATTTTTTATATGGAGATAGATTGGATTAAATATATCAAATCATGATGATCCTTTGTTTACTTGTAAGACTATGATTTGAAACAATATACCAGTTGGGAACCAACCATACCTTTGAGACAAACACTAGAACAATATTGACTAGGAACTTATTGTACTCCAGGCCTAACCTTAACCTGATTGTAGAAATTGAACCACTGGTCATCGTATGGACATATTTCCATATACCAAGACATCTAGGTACCCAACCATAATGCTTGCCAGTTCTCTAGGAAAATATTTTGGATATAGGATGTATCAATCTCAGTATTACATTTTTATAGCACAATAGTCTTTCACCAAGAAACAATTATAGGACAGGAGACATGTAACCACATCTTACCAAGCAAACTAAAGTATTTCCATCATGATGCGCCCAAGCGTAATGAAACCATTAATACCTTAAACATCAAATCATTCATTTAGTGCAAATGTTTCCAATAATAAAGAGACTAAGTTTATAGTAGATGAAGAGTCAAACAATGCGGAAGTGGGCCAATGGATGTAAATGGAGAGAGGCGGGGAGGAAGGAGTAGTGAGAAATGGGGAAAATGAAATATCAAAGAGGTGTAGTAGTAGAGGGAGTGAAAGGGGAAATATAGAATATGAAGAGTGAGAGAGAACAATTCCATAAGAGTGGAGGGAGGAGAGAAGAGTAGGTGGAATTTCATACTATT
This sequence comes from Picea engelmannii, assembly GCA_009831015.1. NCBI lineage: Eukaryota > Viridiplantae > Streptophyta > Pinopsida > Pinales > Pinaceae > Picea > Picea engelmannii. Next base: position 2,461,800 of record ML776941.1, read on the forward strand.
TGGATCAAGTTGTATTATGATAGTAATTAGAGTTTCACATAACCACCATGGGAATTCTGAAGAGTCCATAAAGTATCTTATTATCCATGAAATGTTTTCACACTTTGTTCCAAAAGATCTAAAATATGATATTAATTTGATAATGGATTGATATTTAATGCATATGCCAAAAATGAAGGCTTATGAAATTCTTAAAGCACACCTTCTTGAAATAAGCTCTCCTAGCCTCTTTCTCTAATGTAATCCTCATTCACAATGCATATTTCCCCTTTCCAAGATTCTTTCAAGGAGAGTAATACTATGGGTGGCTCTCACTGCACCACATAAATATTTAGTAACTTAAAATCAATGCATCTCTATGACCTAATTTAAATGAAAAACACTACATGCTACTTAAATCGACTAGTTCTTTACAAAAAAGAATATTATAAACTTATATTAATTCGAACTAATGAGAAAATATATTTTATGTTAATAGAGTAAGAGGGTTACAACATATTTCCTTCTGCAATGATTATGTCTTAATGTATCTTACTGAATCCCACTTGTTTCCTTTTATTCCCCTTTTATATTTTCTTTTATGTTCAAGCTTAAAACCATTGCAATAATATCATTATGGATTTGGTAACTCCCCGTCAACAACACCAAAATGATGGGCCTTTTAATCACCTTTCTAATTCAATAGCAAGGTAACCAAAGGTCTGTGCATTAAATTGTCAGTATGGGGTCCTGATTGAACTTGTGAGTTACTGCAAATTGTACATGCAGACTACAAATATTTCTTCCACTATATTTTTTATGTTGTAGTTGTAGTTTCAACAATTACTTCTACAGAAAATAGTATAAGAAGTTCCATAGGTTTTAGCAAGGAAATAAAAGTTCTAATTTATAAAAAATGAGAATAACACTTGCAGGAAATAAATGTATTAATGGTGTTATCCCCCACATGCTAGGGATAACTAAGGAGATGATGTATCTAGGCCCTCGGGTTGCAGACATGGAGTACCAAGAGGCAGATGAGTAGGAAGAGGCCCCTATCTTACCACACGCCACCTTTTGATTGATGGCAGTAGTTCCCACCACACTAGCTTTTCTCACAGAGGACAACATGTCTTGCTCCATGAGGTAACAAGTCTAGTGTTATGGTAAGTTTCATTCTAATAAATAAATCATCTAAACATGTTGCAAAAATTCCTTTATTTATTTTAAAATGTATGCCTGGAAATTATGCCTATTTCCTAATTTCACCTTGGTTGTTGATGTGTTTCCCTAGAAAGTGGTCACCGCTAGAAAAAGGGTTTCTACTAGGTGGTATCCTTGAAGGGTTATCATACCGCTCTTACACATACATATCACTTTCCATACTTGTTCCCCTTTCGTCTCCTAATATTTTGGATTTTCGTGCATATTGACTCAAGAAGGGCTTGTACCTCATTTCATGGGAAGAAGGAGCTAAAGGCTTGGATGTAGATTGTGGCTGCTATAAAATAATAAGAAACTAATGCTGAAAAGAAAGTGAACATGAAAAATAAGGACCATCCAAAGTCAGCCCAACTTGATCTCTACTTACTCAGTGCCCACCCAGTCCCAAATTGCAAATTCCAAATCTTGAGAGCCTTATAAAGGGGACTAGAAAATTACAAATAACTTGAAGCAGGGATTGGAAAGATGGCTAAGAAGGGGTCTCGGAAAAATATCACCTAAATAGGTTATAACTCAAGAGCAAGTGCACCCTTTATAGAGGCACCCATAAATGAGACAATAAGAGCCCTTGCACATCAAGAAACCCCATGCCTAGAAGTCACACCCCCACCCACCTCATACTCTTTACATGAATTAGAGAGGTCCATCTTGGGAAACACTCCTTGACTCGGGGAATTATCTACCCAATAGGTCACCATGAAAACCCTCCCATACTTAAATTTGGCAAGTTGTATAAGGTCTTTGAGCATTTGTTTATTTTGAAAAGGACGGATTTGATGCACATGTTTTGGTGGTTATTTTATTAGATATGACTTACTTGGCATGAAACATGTGTCTTGTAGACCCTTGGAGGGAAAATTTGTTTCTATTTGCAGGGATTTTCCAGGTGAAAGTGTTTTCGATACTGAGAGGGTGGGGGGGAATCAGTATGAGCACTTTTTACCACTTTCAATCAAAATACATATTAAATTCAACTTTATAAATTATATTCAATAGTTTATCACTTATGCAGTCAATATATAATTGCATCATAAATAGTATCATTCATCATTGCATATTAAACAATCATATATACACAGTACACCAAAATTTATGTGGAAACCCAAATGGTAGAAAACCATGGAATTCCATTTTTATATATAACAAAAATGCATTCATAGGAAGCACCAAATTCCAAATTATCCAGCACCAACTGGAAGGAGGCTCCAACCCTCTATTTTCAAGATCCAACCTAAAGGAAGCTACAAATCCTTGAATTCTCCTGCTACAAGTAGTTGGCTTCAACCCCCTTGTTTACATGCTCCAACCTGAATGAAGCTACAAATCCCTGATCAGTTTTCTGGCTGCGACTAGAAGGAGTGATCTAGGTGGATATTGGTGGCCACCCACCTATTTCAAATGGATCAAAACAATTCTTTGAAAAATTACTATTTTTAGTAGTTTTTTGGGTCCTAAACTTCTGGGGCCATTTTAAGGGCCTAAACGACATTTTTTCGTGATCAGACACCTCATTTATTAATTAAGAAATTATTGATTTTGTGAAATGAAGCTCCTCATCAATAAATTTCCAACGATCTATCATGTGCCCCAAACAAAGATTGTATCCCAAAGTTACGCCCTCGGGAAGTTGATACACCAAACTACCCAAAACGGGGTCCACAAACCTGTTGGATTTTCATCTTTCGGGGTTAGGGTTCTGGATTTTCTTTATGTTAAAAAGACCTTTGGAGCCTCATTGTAACGATCATCTTCTTTTGAATGAGCATAGACTTCACATATCTTCTCAGAGATAATATTCCACCATTCTAGGGAGTCATTCACTTTGTAATTTCACAGTTTATGTACATTCTCTCATTAATAAAAATTGTGCATTACTGTATATTTTTGTTTATTGAAATATTATTTGTATCTCATAATATCTCTTTATATTTCATTTTTATATCTTTTCCTTCATTTCGTTCTAAAAAATAATATGGATCAATAGTATCATAGGAGGTTGCTCATTGTCATTTCTTAGTGCATGTCCCCGACAAGGCCAGGGTATAGAGAGTTGGGTCTCGAGATAGTTTCCCTAGAGGAAAATCGCTCTCATCAGTCCAACTAGCCTCCCATGGTGGAAGAAAAGAGAGATGTGGGAGAAGAATATCCCATCAAGTTGTTGCACGCAGAAGCCCTCGTGCAACAGAGAAACGAGATGTTGGAGAATTTTTCCCAAATCCTTCAATTATTACCGACAATAACCGGCGCGTATTCATCAAGCAGTCTCTTTGGAGATACTACCGCATTCAAGGTACAATTTAATTTTTATATTCCCATATTTGAAGGTCAAATCGATGCAGATGCTTTGGGAAAATAGATAAATTTTATAGAGGGTTAGTTCTCTATTCACAATTTCTCCAAACGACAAAAGATCACCTGTGTGTTGCTTATTGGTGGGAAACTTATTGGGAGAAAAGTTCCACAGAGGAGTCTGGAATATTTGGGGCCAAGCCCACTTGGGATTTTTTTATGGATGCATTCAAGGAGAAATATTACCCCGTGGAAAATTATGATGACCCGTACATGAGATGGACCACGCTGCATCAAAAGCGGGACCAAACCATTTCGTGGTTCAAAAATACCTTCCATATCTTGCGCACCAAGTTGGGTATCAAATAATCTAAGAGAAATCTGGTTCTGAAATGTCATGGGGCTCTACATAGGTGCACCCAAACCAAAATGGAGTTTCTGGACATCTCATCACTGGGATCTACTTATATATATGTTGTCAAAATCAAGAATAAATTTAAGCAGTAGAACAAGTGTGGATTTGGGTCTGCAAATCCACAACAACCAAATTATGGTAAAGGAAACCCTAACTCACAGAGAAGTCAACCTAAAGAAAGCCAGTCCAAGATACAAAAAATAAAGGGTAACGGGAAGACGAATAAGGACACTGGGAAGTAGTGTGAATTCCACAAAATCCCTTGGCACAACACCAATCAATATCGCTCGAAAACATCATTGGTGGAAAAGCTCAAAGAAATAGAGACGATCCCCGACTCGAAATCTGATTCAGACACTAATAAAAGGAGACATATAATTGATGTAGAACCCACTGCCACTATTGTGACCAAAAGAATCCAACCAGAAGAACCATAGGATCATGAGAAAGGGGGGCATATTTTGCATTCATAGATGTGGGTGAAGGGGACCCCACTGCATTTTATTTTTCATAGAGGAAGCCAGAAGAACCTCATCTCAACATAGATTGTCAAGAAATTGGATTTGAAAACAACACCACACCTACAACCATACAACACCAGATGGATTTGCCAGGGACAAGATCTTCGTGTCATCCAGCACTGTCGCATGTTATATGGCATGAAGCCCTTCGAGGATGAGGTATGGTGTGATTTTTCCCCAATAGGAATTTATGATGTTCTGTTAGGCCAACCATATATGTGGAGGTGTCATGTTATTTATGAGTCTTGACCCGTAGCGTCATTGCTACTATGGGGGGTCATCATAATAGGATACTAGAGGTAGTTCCTACTACTGTAGCAATAAAAATGTGTCGTAAAGTTATATCTCATACCACAAATTTTAGCCTCTTCAAAATCTCTTCAAAAGGTGAACATAAGGACACTGCAACCACTACAGCCTCAGTCCAAGCACCTTGTATCCAGCAGAAGCAGGTTAAAAATATTCCATCAAAGTGAAAATATTTTTTCTACACACAATCATATCATGTATTCAGACTGGTCAAAAAGTTCCAACCCTTCCAACATTAGGTTCTCGACAACCTTCCACAAGCCAAGCAACACAACTTCTCCAGCAAGGCAAAAAACTCACCAAGGTTCAGATTCAACAAACACTTCCCTCTCTCCCCCTGGAATTCAAAGAAATGGAGACCATTGATTCCTAAGGAGGGATGATTGAACCATGTGGATATCAGCGGCCACCCACCTATTCCATATGGCTCAAAACAATTCTTTGGAAATTTACTAGTTTTAGCAGTTTTTCGGGTCCTAAACTTTCAGGGTCATTTTAAGGGCCTAAACAATGTCTTTTCGAGATTGGACACCTTAATGATCACCAAACGAATGATTGAGCCTATTAAATGAAGCTCCTCATCAATACCTTTCCAATGAGCTATCATGATCGTATGCCAAAGTTATTCCCTCGAGAATTTTATACACCAAACTACCAAAAACGGGGTCCACAAACCTGTTGGCTTTTCATCTTCTGGGGTTAGGGTTTTGGATTTTCTTTATGTTAAAAAGGCCTTTGGATCCTTATTGTAACGATCATATTCTTTCGAGTGGGTGTATCCATCACATCTCTTCTCAAATATAAGATACCACCATTATAGTGAGTCATTCTCATTCTACTATCAACCATGTACCAGAACCTATACCATACCATGTGCATCAACCTGTATCAACCATGCATTTACAGTCATGAGCTATGTGTCCATAGTTATGGAATTTGTAACATTCAATATTGTATGGATTCACATACATATTTCTTTCTTTACCATCTCTTCCATAATCTCTCCAATCTACAACATTATGTCCAAAGCTATTACAAGTAAAACAATGACCATAAAATAAATTTTGATACCTCGTAGTGAATGACATTATTTTTGTTGTAGTCCTTCTGAATTCATGCATTGGTTGATGAAGATATTATCTTCTGTTGTTTCCTTCACAATGATTGAAACTTATTTCCTACCTAAAAGTGGATGGTCTTCTTTGATATCCGTCTCTTCTGTAATATTCTTCTTGTTTTTTCTTCATTTTTGGAATGTTCTCCTTTGATGGCTTTCATTCTTCCTTCTTGATAGAGCCTCTGATGACTTCCACAAAACTCTTATCCTTTTCTTCATTCTTCATTTCCAGTAACCTGTAACATTTCTCTTCATCTTTCTTCATTGATGGTGTTGACTTTTCTCTCTTCAATGTTCTTGTTGATTTTGACAACTTTAACTCTTAATGTGACAACTTATTCTTCAAGATTTTCACAATATTATTCTTTCTTCATCATATGGATCTTCATGAATTCTTCCTTTCTCTTTGCTTCTTGACGAAACCTGCCCCTCAACGAGCAAGCCGCTCCCACCAGGATCTCCTTTAATCACGGGCCCGAAGAGTCTAAGCTCTTCCAACTCCCCTCGGGAGTCACGAGTCACCCACAGTAACTCCTTCGGCGATTCCCCCTCCTTCGGAAATCGGGATATCGCGACTCGGGAATTCGCGGTTCACGCGAGCACAGTTCACCTACAGCTCCAAACCCCGAACCCCAATAGTCAACATTCAACGCTTTCGCTCATCGGGGATTTCCCTATCGGGAAATCGGGAATGTCGATGTTATGTTTCCCTACCCCTTTCAATCCCCGAACTCCGAATTGACACCACCTGTCTTCCACTAATACCTGGGGTCCCACGCTGCCATGTCGCTCCTCCCCTCGTGCGATCGGGGATCGTGGGATCACAATTTCAACTGTCGCAAGTCCTCTGCATTTGAAAACCCTGAACGCTGAAACCCCGAAGTCCGACGGACTTTAATCCTCCTTGCCTGCGCTTACGGGTTAACTCCCGCGTAACTCCTCCTTGATCTGACGATCCTCGGGATTTCGCAAAACTTCACTGGGATTTCAAGTCGTCGATTCTCTTCCTCTTGAGAACTCTGCCTGCTTCCAAGGCTCAATTCTGTTCATGCTCCTCCTGGGTCTGTTCCCACGATACATGCAAGGAACTATCCCTCCTGAGCTTTGTTCCTCTGACTCCTTCAGAGATTTCTCACGCACTTCCTGTGCTCGTACTCCCAACAACTCTCAAAGAGTTGAAGTCGTTTAGACCCTGTGCAATCCTGCCAACAGCAGTCCAGTCCTCCACCTCTCAGACTCGTCTCTGAGATTTTCAATATGTCCTGCACTTCAACTGCACGGTTTGAATAACTCAACACAATTCTAACAGAGGGATTAAGAGTTAACTGTAGAGCCCCCTCAACGCATTCTATGCGGAGGAATTCAACTGCACTCTATGCAGGAATCACCTGGCTCAAACAGAGAAACAATTGGAACTTATTTCCTCATTCTCTCAGGTTTCGAACCTGCCATGCAATCACATATGCAGCATATAGAAGAAAGGCATAAAAAGAAGCAAGTATGCAACAACATAATATCAACAACACACAGAAAACAAACACAACCATAGAATTGAATCAAAGTCTTTCTTCTATTAATTCAATCTGTACATGGGTGTTCATCACAAGTTCTCTGATCTGCTCCTCTTCTCTTAATGCTAATGCTGAATAATAATAATACAATGTTACAAAGGAGGGTGCCTATATTCCGTTTTCCCTCTCGAAAGAAAAACTGTCTAATCTACAGTTAATTCCTATCTAACAACATTAAAACCATTAAATGCCTTCCTATCTACATTACAATACAAGTGCGCTTCTTATGAATGATTTCATTCAAATGGCGGTGCAACAATCTTCAAAGCAATTCAAAAATGTTTGTGCTGGCGCTGTCCAGCTGTATGTTCTTTACTCCACGCGTTGGCTCGTTTGATGAAGTGTAGATGCTCCTGCATCATACTCCTCGGCTCAAAAGATTTCATGGGCTCCTGTCCATGAGCTCCTGCACAGTGTGACCATGCCTCTGTATCACTGCATCTGTTTCCCAGTTGGCATCCTCCACTGGGTGATCTTTCCATTTCACCAGGTACTCAAAATACTGCTTTCTCCTGGTCTTCCTTCCATCTCTTTTATCCAGTATGCACTCCATCTGAGGCTTCTGTGCAACTGGCAACTGCTTCTACCACTGGACCACTGGTTCCTCAGTTCCAGTGCTTGCTTCTTCAGCCCTGTAGGGATATAAATCTGAAATGTTGAAAATCATAGATATCCCGATGCCCTCTGGCAACTCAAGCTCATATGCATTCTCCCCGAATTTCTTCAGGACTCTACACGGCCCAATTTTCTTCATATTGAGCTTGTTGTATGTTCCCCTTGGGAACATTTCTTTTCTCAAGTGCGCTAGAACCATGTCCCCAACTTCAAAATGAAGCTGCCTCTTTCTTTGATCAGCTCTGCGCTTGTATTCCTGATTCGATTTTTGCAATCGCTGCTTCACCTGTGCGTGAAGCTCTTGCATCGCTTCAGCAAATTCTTCAGCCCTCGCGCTACTAGTCTTAGCCTGTTCTGAATCCCTGAGCTCGGAAACTCCTCTCGGCTGTGTTCCATACAAAATTTGAAACGGGCTCTTACCTGTACTCTGATTCACAGAATCGTTGTACGCAAACTCTCCCTGTGGTAGGATCTGATCCCAACTGCTGTGATGCTCAGTCACCAGGCTTCTCAACAGATCCCCCAAGCTTCTGTTGACTACTTCGGTCTACCCATCTGTCTGCGGATGGTAAGCAGAACTGAATTCCAAGTCAGTCCCTAGCTTCTTCCATAGCGTCTTCCAAAAGTGACCTACAAACTTGGTATCCCGATCCGAGACTATGCTTCTCGGCAATCCATGCAATCGGACAATCTCTTTGAAAAACAAATTTGCGATGTGGGTTGCATCGCTGGTCTTACGACATGGAATGAAATGTGCCATCTTTGAGAACCTATCCACCACTACAAAAATGGAATCAACCCCTCGTTGTGTTCTCGGCAAACCCAACAGAAAGTCCATGCTAATGGCTTCCCATGGCCTCTCGGGTATGGGTAATGGCTGATAGAACCATGTGTTCTGCTTTCGGCCCTTTGCATGTTGGCATATTCGACACCTATCAACAAATCGATTTACATCAGCGTGCATGCCCGGCCAATAATATGATTCTCTCAACTTGGCGAATGTTTTGTCATGCCCAAAATGACCTGCTAAGCCTCCACTGTGCTTTTCTTTCACCAAATTCTCTCTCATAGAGAAATCTGGAATGCACAATTGATTGCCTTTGAACAACAATCCATCCTGGATCAGGTAGTCAATCCACGGACTCCTATCCCTGAGAACTGGGTTATCGGCTGCCTCGTATGCCTCGCTAAAGTCTGCGTCACCTGCATACATATCTTTCAGATTCTCAAAACCCAAAGTCTTGACCCTGAATTCCTGCAGAAACAAACATTTTATGCTCAAGGCGTCAGCTACCTTGTTGGCAGTCCCTGAAATGTGCTTTATCACAAATGTAAAATTCTGCATGTATTCCACCCACTTTGCATGCTTCTGATTCAACTTCTCTTGCTGACTCACGAACTGTAACGCATGATTATCGTTGTACAGGACAAATTCCTTGGGTATGAGATAATGCCTCCACTTTTTCAATGCCTGTATAATGGCATAGAACTCCTTATCGTACGTGGAATATTTCATCTTCACATCATCCAGCTTCTCGCTGTAATATGCGACAGGTCGGTCATCCTGACTCAAGACCCCTCCAACAGCATACCCACTGGCGTCACATTTCACCTGGAAGGTTTTCTGAAAATCAGGCAACACTAACACTGGTTGCTCAGTTATCTTTCACTTCAACAAATTGAAGCTCCTGTCAGCCTCTGCTGTCCAATGGAAAACCTTATGCCGCTTCTTCACAGTGTCCATCATTGCGGCACTGATTCCACTAAAATTCCGAATGAATTTTCTGTAGAATCTTGCCAAACCGTGAAAGCTCCTTACCTCAAAAACATTCCTTGGCGATGGCCAATTCCTGATTACGTTCACCTTCTCAGGATCCATCTTCAATTCATTTGCCGAGATTACAAAGCCCAAATAAATGAGTTATGTCTGCATGAA
>ML776941.1:2471888-2545446 GCA_009831015.1 Picea engelmannii
TTTGCCAATGAATTCCCGCAGGACTTCATTCATCAGCCTCATAAAAGTGCTTGGCGCGTTTGTCAAACCAAACGGCATGACCAGCCATTCGTACAAACCCTCGTTTGTTTTGAATGCTGTCTTCCACTCATCTCCCTCTCTCACCCGGATCTCATGATATCCTCTCTTGAGATCTATCTTGGAAAAGTAATTTGCCCCACTTACGCAATCCATCAGATCATCCATTCTCGGCAGTGGAAATTCGTACCTGATGGTAATTTTATTTATCACCCTGGAGTCTGTACACATCCTCCAGCCTCCGTCCTTCTTCGGACTCAGCACTGTCGGAACAACACATGGACTAAGAGTCTCTCTGACCAGTCCTTTATCATGCAGATCCTGAACCTGCCTCTTGACCTCCTCGTTCTCCTGGGGTGTCAACCTATACGCTGCCTTATTCGGTAGACTTGCTCTGGGTACGAGGTCAATGTGGTGACTCACACTCCTCATCGGTGGCAACGAACGAGGTAGTTCGTCCACGATGATATCAACGAACTCTCCCAACAGTTCCTGAATCTCCTCTGGTAAGTCGTCCACTCTTGTACTTATCAGGACAATTCTCGGTTTTCTGACAACAAAGAATTGTGGATCCTCATTCTTCTCCAGCTCTGTGAGAAGTTCCTTCCCACTCATGAGAAGTATGGTACTGCTCACTTCCGGTTTCACTTCCTTATCCTTTACCGGATGTAAGGTATGTGATCTCCCATCCTTCTCCAAGGTGTATGTGTTCATTCTCCCATCATGAACCACATTCCTATCATACTGCCAAGGTCTACCCAATAAAACATGACAGACATCCATGGGAATGACATCACACAGGATCTCATCCTTATATTCACCCATTTTAAAATTGACCAAGCATTGCCTTGTAACACATACCTGGTGTCCTTTCTGCAGCCATGACACTTTGTATGGACTTGGGTGTCTGTGCGTCTCCAGCGCCAATTTCTCCACCATCTCGGTTGAAACGAGATTATCGGTGCTTCCACTGTCCACGATGACCTTGCATTTCCATCCCTTGGTCTTGCAAGTCGCCCTGAACAGTCTGCATCTTTGTGCTGTGTCCTCCACCTCTTTCTCAGGTTTCAAAAGGACCTTATGCACTGTCAGTGACTTTCAACTTCCAGTGTCTTCTTCTTCGACATCACGCCTCTGCGCCTCAGCGACGTGAGCTTTCCCTCTGTCCATTTTCCTATCTGGACAGTCCACGGCTTTGTGTCCGTCCTTCCCACACGTAAAACATGTGATAACTCCTCCGCGGCCTCTTCCTCTACCTCGGTTACGAGGAAATGTGTTGGCGTCAGCATATCCTCCTTGCTGATCATCTTGCTGCCTCCTCGGCTCAGCATATTGTTGCCTCTGCTGTGAGGTTCCACCTCTTTCATCTTTTCCCTGAGGCCTTTTCCAATCCTCCTTGGGCCTTTGAGTTCTCTCTTGGGTAACTTCTTTGCCTCGGGGCTGACTTCTGCCTCGCCCTCGCTGTCCCTGCTTGCGGCTCAGCTTTTCCTCGACTTTTAGAGCCATCTGGTATGCATCCTCAACTGTTCGGATGGTGACCATGCTCAATTCATCCTGAATGTCATACCTGAGACCATTCAGGTATCTCACCACCTTTTCATCATCACTCTCCCGATGACCAGCTCGGATGTTGAGCCTGTAGAACTCCTCGGTGTACTCTTTCACCGTCATCAACTTCTGCCTCAGGTTTTGCATCCGCCTGAACAGAGTGATCTGATAGTCTCTGGGGATGAATTTCGATTTCATCTTAGTGATCATCCTGTCCCAGCTCTTTATCTTCTGTTTTCCTTTGGAACGTCTGTCCGCTTGCAGCTCGTCCCACCATAAGGCTGCATGTCCTTTCAATTTAGTGACAGCATGCCTCACTTTCTTGTCCTCTTCGATATCTTCGTAATCGAAGTAGGTGTCGAGTGCTCGGATCCAATCCAGCAACTCTTCTGCATCCAGGCTTCCCTCGTAAGCTGGAATGTCCATCCTCACCTTTGCGCTCATCCTGGCGATAGCCTTGATTAATCGCTCATTGGCTGCATCTTCTGCTGCAACTCCACCTTGCGGTACAGCATCAGCTTCGCATTCGGGGTCACTCAGATCTCCTGTATCTGCTGTGTGCCTCTGCGCTGCTTCCATATCTTCCATTTTAGCACGAAGATTTCGTATTTCCCTCTCCATTTCTATATTTTGTCCATGACTACTTCTTTCCCTGGACAATTCCCTCTCCTTCTCTGGATCAGGTGATTGCCTACCTCTTCTCGACGGCATTACGTCTTCTCTTCCTCTCTGCTACAGAAAACAGAGAAATCTTGGCTCTGATACCACTTGACGAAACCTGCCCCTCAACGAGCAAGTCGCTCCCACCAGGATCTCCTTTAATCACGGGCCCGAAGAGTCTACGCTCTTCCAACTCCCCTCGGGAGTCACGAGTCACCCACAGTAAATCCTTCGGCGATTCACCCTCCTTCGGAAATCGGGATATCGCGACTCGGGAATTCGCGGTTCACGCGAGCACAGTTCACCTACAGCTCCAAACCCCGAACCCCGATAGTCAACAGTTAACGCTTTCGCTCATCGTGGATTTCCCTATCGGGAAATCGGGAATGTCGATGTTATGTTTCCCTGCCCATTTCAATCCCCGAACTCCAAACTCTGAATTGATGCCACCTGTCTTCCACTAATACCTGGGGTCCCACGCTGCCATGTCGCTCCTCCCCTCGTGCGATCGGGGATCGCGGGATCGCAATTTCAACTGTCGCAAGTCCTCTGCATTTGAAAACCCCGAACGCCGAAACCCCAAAGTCTGATGGACTTTAATCCTCCTCGCCTGTGCTTACGGGTTAACTCCCGCGTAACTCCTCCTTGATCTGACGATCCTCGGGATTTCGCAAAACTTCACTGGGATTTCAAGTCGTCGATTCTCTTCCTCTTGAGAACTCTGCCTGCTTCCAAGGCTCGATTCTGTTCACGCTCCTCCTGGGTCTGTTCCCACGATACATGCAAGGAACTATCCCTCCTGGGCTTTGTTCCTCTGACTCCTTCAGATATCTCTCACGCACTTCCTGTGCTCATACTCCCAACAGCTCTCAAAGAGTTGAAGTCTTCTAGACCCTGTGCAATCCTGCCAACAACAGTCCAGTCCTCCGCCTCTCAAACTCGTCTCTGAGATTTTCAATACGTCCTGCACTTCACCTGCACGGTTCGAATAACTCAACACAATTCTAACAGAGGGATTAAGAGTTAACTATAGATCCCCCTCAACGCATTCTATGCGGAGGAATTCAACTGCACTCTATGCAGGAATCTCCTGGCTCAAACAGAGAAACAATTGGAACTTATTTCCTCATTCTCTCAGGTTTCGAACCTACCATGCAATCACATATGCAGCATATAGAAGAAAGGCATAAAAAGAAGCAAGTATGCAACAACATAATATCAACAACACACAGAAAACAAACACAGCCATAGAATTGAATCAAAGTCTTTCTTCTATTAATTCAATCTGTACATGGGTGTTCATCACAAGTTCTCTGATCTGCTCCTCTTCTCTTAATGCTAACGCTGAATAATAATAATACAATGTTACAAAGGAGGGTGCCTATATTCCGTTTTCCCTCTCGAAAGAAAAACTGTCTAATCTACAGTTAATTCCTATCTAACAGCATTAAAACCATTAAATGCATTACTATCTACATTACAATACAAGTGCGCTTCTTATGAATTCTTTCATTCAAATGGTGGTGCAACAATCTTCAAAGCAATTCAAAAATGTATGTGTTGGCGCTGTCCAGTTGTATGTTCTTTACTCCACGCACTGGCTCGCTTGATGAAGTGTAGATGCTCCTGCATCACTTCTTCAAGTTGGGTATTAAAGGAGACAATTTATTATTCAAGTATTCTTTCTTTTTGAGATGGATGGTCCAAATATTTTCTTCCTTTCTTTGAGATGGCTAGTCACAGAATTTTCTTCATGAATTCTATGTTTCTCTTTGATTCTTCAAGTCCTTTGATATTTGTTTGAGATGCTTAGTAAAAATATTTTCTCTCTTCTCTGCTACCTTTCTTTTTGCTACTATTTTGGCTTCTAAAAAATGTTTTTCTTCCAACTGACTTTTGGTTGCTTCTTCAATCCTTCTATATTCTTCTAATTGGACTTTTAGGTTTGTAAACACCTACTGTACTTCTTTAGAGTTGTAATTTTGAGACCCATTATTTAGCTCAATCAATTATTCCTTGAGTCACTTGTTCTTTCTTTTTTCTTTCATCAGATCATCTAAAGTGATGATTAATTATGCTTCAAGATTTACTATGCCTTCTTCTCAATATTTTTCTTTGGAATCTGTCTGGCATGAAGAGAACATTTCTTATAATTCTACTTCACCATCTTGTTTATTCTAATTAGTATGTTTTGGCTCTGTGACAGAATCGAATTGATTGAAGTATATATTATGTAGTTTATCCCAAAGTTCTTTGGTTGATGAAAATTGTCCTACTTTGTCTCTTACTGAATCAAGTAATATTTCCAAGATGAAATGCATTTTTATTTTGTTTTTTCTCTTCAATTCCTTCTTGGCTACAGTCTTCCGTTTCTTTGAACCTGTATATCCTATAACAATTGATTTCCAAAAATCATACCCATGTGCTCCTAGAAATGATTTCATCCTGTTTCTCCACATCCCATAGTTATGACCATTTTGAACATCAAATATTGGTGTTCCATTAAATGTTTATCTCTTATCATATTCCATGATCTTCCTTCCAGTGGTTAAACGTTTTTCTTGAAGGACTTTCTTTGATACCAATTGTTGGAATACTGAGAGGGGGGTGAATCAGTATGAACACTTTTTACCACTTTCAATCATAATATATAAACTTCAAATTTATTAGTAGTATATCATTTATGATTGCATTCAATATATATTGAGAATATAACCATAAGCAATGTAATTCAACAATATCACATCAGATACACTGTACATGCTAATTTACATGGAAACCCAAATGGGAGAAAACCACATAATTCTTTCTTATATATAAAAAAATACATTCATAGGAAGCACCAACATCGCAATTCTCCATAACCAACTTGAAGGAGGCACCAACCCCCTAATTTATAAGCACCAACCTAAAGTAATCTACAACTCCCTTCATTCTCTAGCTACAACTGGAAGGAGGCTAAAACCCCTTGATTTACAGGCTCCAACCTAAAGGAATATCCAACTCCTTGTGTTCTTTGGATTCAACCGGAATGAGGCTACAACCCCCTGATTTACAAGATCCAATTGGAAGGAAGCTATGACTCCATGAATTCTTCAACACCAAATGGAAGGAGGCCACAACCCATGAATTCAAAGTAGATGGATACAAAGATCATGCCTCTCCCTCGATAGATAATGATGGAAAGAAACACTGTAAAAACAATTTGAGAGATAAAAATTCTATCATGAATGGCCTGGTTGATTTAGTATATGTCAAAGTTATGAATTGCAATTCTACAAAGGATATTTGGGACAAACTTCAGAATGTTTACAAAGGAGATGCCAAAGTCAAGGAGACCAAGCTTCAGAATTACAAAGGTCAATTTGAACAATTGAAAATTAAGGAAGATGAAGAAAATGCAACTTACTTTCTATGATTTAATGAAACAATGAATGCAATTAAAATATTGGGAGAAGAAGTTGAAGAATCTATGATTGTTCAAAAGGTACTAAGATCTCTCCCAATGAGATTCGATCCTAAGATATCATCTCTAGAAGAAACAATGATCTTGATACGCTAAGCATGGATGAGCTACATGGAATATTTACATCTTAAGAAATGAGAAAATAAAAGGAGAACCCATCCAAGAAGGAAGCTATGACTCCCTGAATTCTCCAGCACCAACCGAAAGGAGGATACAACCCTCTTTCCTTTCCCTGTCCTACCACCCTGAAATATAAGTGTATACTCAACCTATCACTACCATTGATCAATATGTAACTACCATTGTCATCAAAAAGCCTGCCATTGTTAGTGTCACATCAACCAATAATTGTTACTTTGTGGCATCAACATGTGCTTGATGATCAACCAATCATCCAACCTGTCACTATCCCTATTGTTGTCACTTTCACAAAAACCAATCACTGTCACCATGTCACATAAACCTGTTCTTAATGATCAACTAATCATCCAACCTATCATTGTCCATGTCACCATCACTTTCATTTTCATTGTCACTTGTTGACCCTTGGTTATGTATTAAGGAATAAATTGAATATTAAGGAAGAAGAAAGACGAAGTACGAAGTGCATGGAAGGCACATAAACTAAGGAAGGGTCGAAGTGGTTAAAGAAGCAAAAAAGAATGAATGAAGTAAGGAAAAGCAAGATGTTGAAAGAGAAGCTCAAGGAAGATAAAGAATCAAAGAATATGCATCGTGGACAACTCAACAAGAGAAAGAAGACACCAACAGATGCCTTGAAGCACCTCGAGGAAAAGAAGAAAGGACAGGCTGGCGAAGCCCTAAAAACACGGGTCATGTGGAACTATGGTTTTGGATCTATGGTTTTGACACCTAGAATTCAATCTAAGGTTGTCCAAGAGTCATGTAATGTATAAATAAAGGTCTAGAAGAGATGGGAGGTTTGATTATGGTTATTTTTTATTATTTTTGTTGTTGTTATTGGTGATAGCAATATTGAGTCTATACTCTGCATCATTAGTTGGGTGCGAAAGCAACCTTGTAGCTGGGTGCACAGGGAGGGGAGATAAAGAGAGAAAGAGAGATAGATTTGCAACTAAGTTCACAGATAGAAATGTATGTTTCCATCTAATATATCAAGAAACACAGTTTTGTGGACATATCCCTAGGGAGAGGGTGAACCACGTAAATCTTGATTTTCTTTGTGGTTTATGTTGTGTTATTTGCTATCTATTATACTTTTATTGCATGGTTGTTTTCCTTATTAAAGATAGAAGGTATAACATAACTTCCCAAAGCTAAGTATATTACTGTTAAGGGATATACAGGTTATTTTGCATTGTTATTCTAGATTCACTTTGCATTTCCTCTAGTTGTAGACACCTGTGTTCTGCAACCCCCCTATTGCTACTTCGGTTGAGACTTCATTTGCTTCACAGGTGTTTCCGAAAGGGACAATAGTTAGGGTTTGTTGGTGTCTTGTTAGATTTGAACCCTGTGTTTTCCCCTGTGCCAACAATTGTTTCTCTCTCGGGATCGGGATCTTTTTGAGGGAATGTCAAGGTGGTTTCCATCAAAGTAAGAAATTCATAACTAGATAGAAGAACAAGAAAAGGGAATTCACCGTAGCTCAGAACAAGAACCCTAGCATTAGGACAGAAGATTGGTTGGGGAGGTGCATCTTTACGGATGTGCACGGAATTTTCTTTATAGTAGTTCATAAGAAGTTATACGAGTGGTTACAGAGAGTTTGGACACACGTGCAATGGGAGATTGTTCAGAGAGATTCCTCTTGCGAACCTGTTTAAGAAGAATTACAGAGATGAGGGACTCTAGAGTGCAGAAGAAGCAGATCTAACAAGCGAAGAGTATTCAGAGTTTGCAAGGGTAGAGGAAGTAGAGACTGAAGAACTTCGTCGAGGAGAACCAGAAACTTCAGGTACTGCACCTACTATCGAAGTAAGTATTATTACTCCTCATGTTTTTTTAGAATCATTGAGTAGCCAAAGTAACCAGATTAATCAGAGCACTCAGAGTACTTTTACAAGCAGTTTAGTACATACTCAATCAAGAAACCAAGGAAATTCCATGGAAGATGAAATGAGGTTGCCTATTTTTAGAGGAGATGGATTTGAAGATCCTGACCAGCACTGCTTCTTATGCGAAGTTGTCTGGAGCATTAAGAAAGTCATTAACGAAGTTGTTAAGAGAGATCAATTTAGTACTACCTTGAGGAACCGCGCACTGAGCTAGTATATGAAGTTTGCTTCAGGACCTGGACAACCTAAACTAATGAATGACATTAAGACTGTGTTGAGTGAAGAATTCAAGAAGCCTAATTCGGAGTCACAGTGAATTATAGAGTTGAAGGAAATCAAGAAGAAGGTGATTGAACCTGTTTGGGAGTTTGATCAGAGGCTTAAGACTCTGACAGGTCGTTTAAGTTTTCAAATACCAGATGAACAAAATAAGGAATGGTTCATCATTTCCCTCCTGCCATATATCAGAGTTCCTCTAATGCAACAGAAAGTCACTTCGCAAGTTGAAGCTCTGGAGATTTCCATGAATCTAGAAGCATCCCCTGTAGGAGAATCCAGTCCAGGTATGAGCCATATTTTAAATCAATTAACTAGTTTATCTTTACAGGTTGAAGATATGAAAAAGGACAAAGGAAAGGAGAAAAGAGAAGATATATGGTGTATCATATGTAAATCAGAGGTCCATGAAAAAGAGCATTGTACTTTATTTAATGAATACTTGGCCTCTAGAGCATCTAACCCTTTGAAGCAGGCTACTCTACCATGGTGTGAGGTATGTATAAATAGAAATCGCCATGGTGAATGTTATTACATGCATAAATATGTCCAGACACCTAACAATATTTATTTCACATTCTGTAAGTCTGTGGGGCATGATGAGAAGGATTGTAGGGATTATGATCTCATGCATGAAAGGTCAAGGGATACATATAGAATTCAAGGAGAAATGGATTCAAAAGGAAATTTTGTGTAGTTCAATTCCCCAGGAAGAGGAAACTTCAACCTTCGCAGTGGATTCAGAGGAAGAGGAGGAGGAGGAGGAGGAATGGGTCGAGGTCGAGGTCAGATCATTTTCTATAATTGTGTCCAACCATGACATTTGGAAAGGGATTGTCTGAACCCTTGTACTACTTGCAACTATTGTAATTCATTTGACCATGTCATTGAAGACTATACTGTGTTGTTAGAAAAACCTCAAGAAATATGAGGTGGAAACCAACAAGTATAACTAATATCAGTTGAACCTCATGGTGAGGATCCTAGAGTTGTTGTTATTACTAGAGGAGGCATTGTCACAGGAGAAGACAGGGTGACTCCAAGAAAGACTACAAACGGATCAGGGATCAAAAAAGTTGTAGAGAAGACACAATTGTTTGATCCAAGGAAAGAAAAGCATACCTTTGAAGAACATCCTTCTTCATCTATAGAACAACCATAAATAAGGGAATGTGAAATGCCTCCAACACTTGATCATTCTTCCCTAGCTAGACAAGGAAAAGAGGTAAGAAAGATTATGGACTTCTTGTATACTTGCATCAATTTGATTAAAAATGAAAACATTGTGCAAGAACTACAACACTTAATACGACAGTATGAAGTTGGGAGAATAGATCCTCTGCTAAGTAGATATGTGAATCAAGTATCTAGGACAAGGAGGACAAAAAAGGAACTACACCTTAGTGCTCAGATTGGAGACTACGACATAAACTATGTGGTCCTCAACTTGAGATCAAAAGTAAATGTTATGACGAAGCAGACTTGGGAATTGATGGGGAAACCTAAGTTGATTTACTCCCATATTAGGCTTAGGATGGCTAATTAGTAGGCGATAAGCTCCTTTAGAATACTAGAGAATGTCCCTGTGGACATCGACGGAGTGAGGACATTTGCATACTTCGAAGTGATTGAGATTGTTGATGATAGTTTCCCCTACCTAGCATTGTTAGGAATTGATTGGGCTTTCAACAATTCGACTATTGTTGACCTAAAAAAGAGAAGAATGACATTTGAAGGTGATGGCCTTAAGGTCATTGCATCTCTCAATCCTGATGAACGTCCCAGATACATAGAACCAATAAAAGAAGAATACTGCACCTACGAGCTAGAAAACATCTATAAACTGATAGCAAGACAACAAAATTACATTAATCCTACAACATATGGAAATCTAAGTTGGCGAAGTGAAAGTGCAGGATCATCAGATTCAGAAGAAGAATTAGAAAATTGGCAGAACATAATGTATGAAGTCTCTACACAGAGGTGTACCAGATTGACCAGATCAGTTCGTTGGATTTGCACAGAAGTAAGTAACCTTCCTACATTTGATGGCTTGAATCATTTAGAGACATTTCTAGTTAAATTTGAAGGAATTGTGCTAGTACAATAGAGGTTGTTAGAACTAGATGAATCCTTTAAAGAAACACCAGCTAGATGGTGGGGAACACACAAAAAGAACATCGCAGAGTGGGTACAATGTCTCACCTTGATGACAGTGCACTTTTCAGACCAAGCTAAAGGTTGTGAAGTTCGATACACAGGTCAGAGTTTTCCCAAGAGCCATGTGCGAAGTTGTGAGTAATCTTGGAGTAGCATTCCCAAAGAAAAATGGGTACATAAGTTCATTAACACTTTGGATACTACGCCTATCAACTGGTATCTTCTAGAAGAACTGCACCTCATCACTAAATATTGGTATGGAATGACCCAAGACTTTATAACTATGTTCCTATTTGAACGTCAGTACTCTATAGTAGATCAGGATTTACAAATTGTAAGACAAAAGGTCTTTGAAGAGGCACCTAACCTCCCTTTTTCCCAAGAAAAAGATGAATGGACTACACCTCTTTAGAATTTATAGGGTTGTTATAATATTAATTTTGATGAGGATGATGACCCTAGGGATGTAAAAATTGCATAAGCTGAAGGTCAGAGAGACATAGAAGGGCCAGGGATCAAATTACCTTTTATTGGACAACCTATTAAAATTAAGAAGGTTAATATTGGAACAGATAAAGCACCTAAGTTGGAAAATGTTGGAGACTATTGGGATGATACTACTATTGATAAGATTACAGAACTACTATGTGAGTATCAGGACTTGTTTCCAACCAAGTTCACAGACATGAAGGGCATGAAAGGACCCGTGGGATAAATAAATATTCCTTTGAAACCAAATGCAAGGCCAGTCAAGCAGAGACCTTACAGACTGAATCCCAAGTACAAAAAGAAAGTTATGATTGAATTATATAGAATGATGGAAGCAGGAATCATAGAATCAGTTGAAGAATCTGAATGGATTAGCCCTATGGTGGTCCAAGGTAAGAAGTCAGGAGAAATCAAAATCGGTGTAGATCTAAGGAAACTAAATGATGCATGTTTACATGATCCATTTCCTACACCTTTTATTGATGAGGTCCTAGATAATGTAGGAGGACAGGAAGTCTATTCCTTTACCGATGGATTTTCAGGCTATCACCGGATAAGAATTGATAAGGAGGATAGACATAAGACCACATTTGCAACAGAATGGGGCTCTTATCAGTACATTGTGATGCCTTTGGGTTAAAGAATGCACCAACCATCTTTTCCAGGGTGGTGGTCGAAGCATTTAAGGAGTTTTTACACAAGTTTTTAGAGGCATACTTTGATGATTGGACCATTTTTAGCCTAGTGAAAAATCATATTGAATGTTTGAGATTAATGTTAGATAAGTGCAGGCAATGTCAAATTTCCCTGAATCTAAAAAGGTATATTTTCTTTTCACCTTTTGGAGTGTTGTTAGGACATATTGTGTGTAAACATGGGTTTTTGGTAGATCCGTCCAAGATTGCTATCATTGTTGACCTACCCCCTCCTACTTTAGTTAGACAGTTGTGCACTACATTAGAACACACTGGATACTAGAAAAAGTTCATTAAGGTCTATGCACAAATAAAAACACCTATGGAGAAGATACTAAAGAAAGATAGTAAGTTTCAATGGATAGAGGAATGTCAGCAGAGCTTCGACACACTAAAGAAGAAAATGGTCACTGCGCCTATTTTGATTTTCCCAAATTGGAGTAAGGAATTCAATGTTCATGTCGATGCTTCATCCATTGTATTAGGAGTAGTTTTAGCACAGCTCAGTGCAGGAGATATTGATCACCCTATAGAATTTGCGAGCATGAATATTTCTACATCTGAAATAAATTATACTACCATTGAAAGAGAAGGTTTATCTCTACTATACGTGTTGCAGAAGTTTAGACACTACTTGTTGGGAGGACATTTTAATATGTTTACTGATCATTCTGCATTGAATTACTTAGTCAACAAGCCAGTGTTGGGGGGAAGATTATGCAGATGGCTATTATTATTCCAGGAATATGATTTTGAGATTGTGTTCAATCCAGGGAGAATGAATAAGGGACCTAACCACTTATCTAGGTTAGAACATGGAGCATAATCTTTCAGTTTGGATGATACACTACTAGATGCACAGTTGTTGGCCATCAAGAAAGTCGATGATCACTTCACCGAGATAGTCCAGTTCCTGTCCATAGGAATGGCACCTCGTGGATATACATTCATTCAGAAGAAACAATTGGTAGTCCATGTTGGATATTTTCAACTTATAGCTTGACAATTATATAAGATGGGACTAGATGAGATCTTGAGGAGATGCATTATGGAGGTAGAGAGACCCTTGATTTTAGCAAAATCACATGAAGGCATCACAAGAGGAAATTATGCAGGGAAATGAGCATCACAGAAGGTTTTCAGAGCTGGCCTCTGGTGGCCGACTTTACATAAGGATGCTAAGGAATAATACAGAGCCTACGATGTATGCCAAAGGATAGGGAAGCCTTCTAGAAGGGACAAAATGCCTTTAGCACCTCAATTAACCTTAAAAGCATTTGAGAAATGGGCTATTGACTTTGTGGGACCTATAAACCCACTAGGAAATCACTCAGGAGCTCGATACATTATCACTCCTACAGAGTATTTGACCAGATGGGAAGAAGCAAGAGCAGTTAAAGACTGTACTGCAACTACAGCTGCATGATTCATATTTGATGATATCATAACCATATTTGGATGCACAAATATACTTATGAGTGATTAAGGTACACACTTATTTCAACAAAACCATTGAATCCTTGAATCAGGAGTTTGAATTTCACCATCATAAGAGAACACCATACCACCCACAGGTGAATGGCACAGTTGAATATTTCAATAAGATCTTAGAGACAATGCTCACCAAGATTTGCAGTGTTAATAGAGATGATTGGGATTTATGAATTCCAACAGTGTTATGGGATTATCGAACTACTTGCAAAAATTAAATAACAAAGACTCCCTTTAAGTTAGTTTATGGCTTGGAAGCAGTGGTACCTATGGAATATTTGGTTCCTAGCTTAAGAATTGCTTCATTTGCAGGTATGGATGATATTGGTGTTGTTCAAGATAGGCTTGCACAGTTGATATAACTAGAGGAAGATAGGTTTATTGCAAGATTTCATCAGCAGGTACAAAAAAAATGAGAGAAGGCTTACCATGACAGACATATCAAGAGGAAATCATTTAAACAAGGAGATTTGGTATTGTTATATGACAACAAGTTCATGAAGCATCCAGGGAAGTTCAGGACACATTGGCTTGGGCCATTTGAAGTTGCCTATGTTATAGAAGGTGGAGCTGCGCATTTGAAGACACTTAATGGAGAATGGAAGGATGGTTTAGTAAATGGGAGTCAATTGAAGTTTTATTATGACAACCAGCTACCTCGCAACTCTCAGTAAAAGCAAGGAAAGAGGGGTATAGTTACCAAATGCAGTTGAAATTGGGTACCAAACACAGAAAATACAGTCTGTACATGATAGGGAGAGACAAAGAAGAAAACATGGGCTGCACCGCACAGTCTGCAATCGAAGTAAAGAAGAAGGCTCAATCTTGCAGTGACTAGGGACGAGTAACATGTGAGTGTTGGGGGCCTGTTGGCCCTTGGTTATTTATTAATGAAGAAATTGAAGATTAAGGAAGAATAAATATAAAGTACAAAGTGCGCGGAAGGCACATAAACTAAGGGTCAAAGTAGTTAAATAAGCAGAAAAGAAGGAATGAAGTAAGGAAAAACAAGTCATTGAAAGAGAAGATCAAGGAAGATAAAGCATCAAATAATATGAATCGTGGACAACTCAGCAAGAAAAAAAAGACACCAACGAATGCTTTGGAGGACCTTGTGGAAAATAAGGAAGGACAAGTTGGCGAAGCCCTAAAAACGCTGGTCATGTGGACCTAGGGTTTTCGATCTAGGGTTTTAACACCTAGACTTCATTCTAAGGTTGTCCAAGAGTCATGTAATGTATAAATAAAGGTCTAGAAGAGATGAGAGGGTTGGTTATGGTTATTTTTTATTATTTTTGTCCTTTTTATTGGTGATAGAAATATTGAGTCTGTATTCTGGATCTTTAGTTGGGTGCGAAGATCAACCCTGCAGTTGGGTGCACAGGGAGGGGAGATAAAGAGAGAAAGAGAGAGAGATATTCAGCTAAGTGAGCAGATAGAACTATATGTTTCCATATAATATATCAAGAAACATAGTTATGTGGATGTAGCCCTGGGGAGAGGGTGAACCACGTAAATCTTGTTGTTCTTTGTGGTTGATGCTGTGTTATTTTCTATCTGTTATATTGTTATTGCATGGTTGTTTTCCTTATTAAATATAAAAGGTATAAGATAACTTTGTGAAGCTAAGTATAATATTGTTAAGGGATTTTTGGGTTATAATTTGTTGTTATTCTGGATTCACTTTGCATTTCCTCTAGTTGTAGACACTTGTGTCCTTCAACCCCCCTATTGCTACTTCGGGTGAGACTTCATCTTCTTTGCAAGTGTTGTCGAAAGGGATAGTAGTTAGGGTTTGTTGGTGCACTTTTAGATTTGAACTCTGGGTCTTCCCCTGTGCCAACATCACTAATATATCACCATCAATCAGATCCACTCACATGGATACAAAAACCATCACCATACCATGTACATCAACAATGTGCCAAAACTTGTACCTTAAGTTTCCTTAACCATGTACATCAAACCTGTACCATATCATGCATCAACCATGTATCAACCATTATCAACCATGCATCAACTATGCATCAAACCCATACCATACCATGTAAAGTGACTCTAGAAATGTACCATATAATCATCAACTCATGAGCCATAACATCACCAAAATGTGTCTCAATATCACCAATCATGCACCATAATATATTCCAATTGTATGTACCATGACATTAATGATCAACCATATACCTCAATCATATACCAACATGATGTACCATGTACCAAGCATGAATTATGTACCAAATGATGTGCCTCAACCAAGCACCAAATGATGTGCCTCATACATATGACACAATATAGAGTAGGATATCATCAATGAAGTTCCTCAAGCATTTGATATCATCACCATGACATATGCCAAACCAAATACCAAGATAGCCAATATATGTCTCTAATCAATGTACCATAACATCACCAAGGTGTACCTCAAGCATATGCCAATATCACAAAGATGTTCCTCTAACAATGAATCATAACAACCATATACATTGTACCAAGGATATTTCTCAAGCATGTATCAATATCACCAAAACATCAACCTCAACCAAGGGCCTCCAAGACATGCCTTAAGCATGTTCCATACCATCCATGATACAAACATCAAACAATCACATAAAATACATGCATTTATTCATAAAGAATACCTGGTGCATATTATCTTAGACTAACATTCTAACCTCTTGCATATCACCTTTATCAAACCAAATATAACATATTATTCATGACCTTTTCACAGATCCACAACTTTCACACTGTCAACCCACAGATGTCCGCGCTTTTCTCTAATGCAACCTGTGGATGTTCGTTCCCTGCTCCACTGCAACCTGTAGATATCCTTAGAAACCTAATAGAATCAAAATGTTTCCTTTGCTTCCCTTTCCTACCTCAAACTTAACTTCCTCAAATATTCTATGAAAAATAATTTCCAAAAGGTCACTTGAAAGATAGATAATCATTGAACTTGTGTGTGTAAGAATGAGAGGATTCTTGAAGTGTATTTATAATTGTCCATGTGACTTATTTCCTTAACTTTAGGGCTGACCTATACTTTCTTGTTGTAACCATTTTACCCTTTAATTAATGACTTGTAACTTATATTTGCAACAGTTTAGGGGCTTCTTAACCATTCATCAGGGATTCCAACTTCATGGCCTCATAACTCCTGAATCGTGAGGAACCACATGGTGTACCACCTACTGTTGGAAATAGTACAAAAAGGAATATCTATCTATTATTATGTTACCTACATTTACACTATCCTTCATTTCCTTATTCCTCAAACAACTTCGGGATTCATGACCACACCTATGGGTTTCTTGTAGAATTCTTCAAAGCATCTTCCCGTAAGGGATATTCTTAAATATAATCCATAATGAGACCACTTTGAATACTTATCAAAATACACCCATCACATATGTTGACATCAATGAAAACCACTTATGTTGACATCAATGACAACTAACTATCCAACAACATCAATGAAAACCAAGTATCCAACAAAATACTCCTTTGGCATTGATGGAAACACTCATACTCCACATGTGACCAATGCTCATAATATTTCTCTCCTCATGTTTCTCTCCCCCTTTGACATCAATGTAAAAGGGTATCTTGCTTTGGGGCTACTCCCCCTGTCTTCATGCTTATGATATTTATCTTTCTTCGTCTTTGACATCATAGGAAAAAGGGTAACTCCCACTGTCGATATGTCTCCCCCTATCTTCATGATACTTGTTTGATCTCTCTTTCTAACAATTTCTCTCCCCTTGACTTCTCTACAAGATGTCGTGTAGATCAATGTGGGGATTCATGTAGTTTCCTCCTTTCTTCTCTTCCAGGGTTCTTTTTCCATTGGTGCTTCCTCTTGTAATTCACTGACATTTATAAAAATCATTCAAAAATTACTTGACTTCAAATCTTCATTGCTTGTTAAGTTCACATCAATGCCCATATTTTTCAACAATTTTCCTTTGATAGTATAACTTCTGCTAATGATTTTTGTTTCCCTATTTTGTTGTTCCTTTCACTTATTTCCTTCCTATGATTAATTGATTCCACTTGTCAATACAATTTAATCTGTTGCCATATAACTGTCTAAAGATTCCAATGATCTAATGAATCCATCTCTATCCATATGTCATAAAGTATCCATGATTCTACTAATCAACTGCACATAATGTTGGCCCATCTATATATTTACTCTTCTGAAGACTTCTTCGAATTTGTTGTAACTGATCATTGCATATTCTTACTTCTAAAATTGTCTTCTCAATCTGTAAATCAAAATTTACATGTCTAGAACAATATATATTGAATATAAACTTGCTTTAATACATACATGGAATCCTCTATATAGTCATGAACCTATGTCTGAGAAGTCTTCCAATGATACACTTCATAACTTTCAGTTGATACCTGTTGAAATTTAATAAGGGATGTCCTCATTCATGTTTTTTGTGTTTTGTCATGGGGGGACATAAAGTCATGTTTCCTACACATGTTTAAATTATAAAGTAACTTTTTAAATAAATTTTTTTTATAAAGTGAATGTACTTTATAACTTAAAGTGATTTTAAGTTGTGGGACCCAAAAGTATTTAATGTGCATTTATTATTTACTTTGTAATTAATGGTGAGCATTGAATGTGAGCCATCAGATTAAACTTATAATAGCCATTAGACTAATTTGGTTATGTAAGTTAGTGTTTCTTAGGAAAAGAGAGAGTACATATACATGTTTGGGAAATAAGAAAAAGACACAGAAAACACACAAGAGAAAAGGAGAGAGAGATCATATTTATAGAGAGTTTAGAGCAAAGTTTCCAAAGTAAATTAGAGTGCACAGTTCACAAGATGGTGACATCATAAAATTCCTTACAACAGGACAAATAAAAATCCATACAGAGAAAGGACGGTCTATACAACAAGAGAGAGGCATAGTTTTCAAGGAATAAATCCGTACAAGTCATATTGTACCTGCTAGCACAATTTCTGAGGCAGATCACTATGTATTTATTGATGTTGTTTGACATCTGAACAATGACATGATTTGCCAAGAAGAAATCAGGCTATAGATTGTGGCATGTGTGGGAAGTTTAGAAGCTTGTTTCAGGGCTGAGATAACTTATTTTCATTTCTGATTTTTTTGAGTCGGAATTATTAAATTTCTGCATTGTAAATAAATTTAAGATTTCTCTTGAATAATAGAAATAATCTCTCTAGGGTTTTCCCCATAGTGGGATTTTGGTCCTGATCATTGGACCAAAATCACTTTTCTACTTGTTGAATTATCATAGTATGGATCAATGATTTTCTTGACTTAAGTATTTTAGAATTTAGTTTCTTTCTGTTTTAAAGGAATTTATTAAACACTAAAATCTCAGGTTAGTCAAGTGTTTGACAAAATGTGTGAATGAGATATTTGTGATTTTGTCATTAAAAATATTCATGGTATCAAAGCTAGGAATATGTAAGAAGTTCATTGTGTAGAATTTGATTTCAGAGTTGGGCAAAGAAAAAGGGGAATATTTTTCTGAATATGGTTGCTTCCATCATACTTGAGGACCGGTTAGATGGCATTTATAACTATTTGAAATGGAAGGTTAGAATGACAATAACTTAAAAAAAAATCAACTATGGCATATTGTCACTAATATGGTAGTTCCGCCCTCCAACGATCCTATTTCCTTTGATATACATGAAGTTAAAGAGGCCCAAGCCCAGAGACTCAATTTGGATGGAGTAAAGGATCCAATCAACCCACACCTGGCTGAAAAGAGGACAGCCAAAGAAATGTGGAAGGCACTGAAAAATCTATATGAGGCTAAGAATCAAAACCATAAGATGGAACTCAAAGATAAAATACATTCAATCAAGATGACCAAGGGTGAGAGTGTGGTTCCATATCTTACCCGGTTGGCACAAGTTAAGGATGAACTAGCAGCCATGAGGGAAGTCATCTGAGATTCAGAGCTTATGAGGATAGCCTTGAAAGGATTTACCAAGGATTGGGAAGTATATTTGAAATGAATTTTTTATCCAGGTGGATATCGGTGGCCACCCACCTTTTCTAACTGGCTCAAAATAGTTTTCTGGCAATTTTGGTAATTTATTATTTTTAGTCGTTTTTAACTTCCGGGGCCATTTTGAGGACCTAAACGAAGGTTTTTCAGGATCGAGCTTCTCAACTATAGTAAAAGGCTCTGATTGAGCCCAAAAAATTAATCTTGTCTATGATACCTTTCCAACAAGATATCGTGCGCCCCAAACGGAGATTTTATGCCAAAGTTACGCCCCCGGGAAGTTGATACACCAAACTACCCAAAACGGGGTCCACAAAATTGTTGGTTTTTCATCTTCCGAGGTTAGGGTTTTGGATTTTATTTATGATAAAAACGCCTTTGGAGCCTCATTTTAAAATCATATTCTTGAAAATGTGAGCAGTCGTCACATCTCTTCTCAGAGATAAGCTTCCACCATTCTATAGAATCTTTCACTTTGTAATTTTACAGACTTTGAACATTTTCGCTCATTAATAGAAATTCTGTATTATTGTATCTCTATGTTTATGGTTGCATATCTGATACATTTATGTTATATTATTGGATATATGAGATATATATGTATATTTATTTATTATATCTCCGCTCTCATTTCGTGCCGAAAATAATCTGGATCAGTGATATCAAAGGAGGCTTCTCTTGATCGTTTTTTTTTCAGTGCATGTCCCCGACGAGGTCTGAGTATAGAAAGTTGGGTCTCGATCTTGTCTATATTAAGTAAAATTATTCTTGCACGCCCAAGAAACCCTCTATGGAAAAAGAAAAGAAAAATGATGGAGCAGACGATTCTATTAATCTATTGCTTGAGCAAGCTCTCAAGCAACAAAGGGACAAAATGATGGAGATTTTTTCCCACATCCGTCAACGTCTGTCGATAAAAATAGGAGCATATTCATAAAGACACAACTTTGGAGGAACCTCTCCTTTCAAGGTCCGGGTTAATTTTGATATTCCCATATTTGAAGGTCAGATAGATGCAGATTCCCTAGACAAATGGTTAAATCTGCTAGAAGGTTATTTCTTTGTTCACAATTTCTCTAAAAGGGAAAAGATCACCTCTGCACTCCTTAAGGCTATCCCCCATGTCAAACATTGGTGGGAATATTACTGGGAGAAAATTTCCACAGAGGAGTACAAAATATATGGGGTCGATCCCACTTGGTATTTTTTTGTGGATGCGGTCAAGGAACAATATTACCCTATTGGCAGCTATGAAGACCAGTACATGAGATGGACCACACTGCCTCAAGAGAGGGGCCAAGATGTGTAAGAGTTCACCAATGCCTTTCATACCTTGCGCACCAAGTTGGGTATCACAA
This sequence comes from Picea engelmannii, assembly GCA_009831015.1. Classification (NCBI taxonomy): domain Eukaryota; kingdom Viridiplantae; phylum Streptophyta; class Pinopsida; order Pinales; family Pinaceae; genus Picea; species Picea engelmannii. The sequence goes on from ML776941.1 coordinate 2,492,147, forward strand.
AATCCAAGTGAAATTTGGTTTTGAAATACCGCGGAGCTCTACACAGATACATCCATACTGAAGTGGATTTTCTGGATATCTCATCACTCGGTGCTACGTATTGATATGATTTTAAAATTGAGCATAAATTTAGGCACCATAACAAACGAGAGTTCAGATATGCAAATCCGCAACAACCAAAGTATGAGAAAGACGACCCTAACAAACAACTTCCTAAAAACCAGTCTAATCCACAGGAAAATAAGGGTCATGGAAAGATGAAGAAGGACACCAGAAAATGGTGTGATTTCCACAAAATCCCCTGGCACAACAACGATGAATGTTGCTCAAAAAATTCATTGGTGGCCAAGATAAAATACAAGGAGCCGAACTTTGATTCAAATTCATATTCTAAAAATACTGGTAAAATATAGATCATCGATGTAGACCCCACTGTTATTTTCGTGACCACAACAATTCAACCAGAAGAACCAATAGATCTAGAAGAGGGGGAGTTCCTTTTTCATTCATAGACGTGGGTGAAGGGGACCTCGATGCATTTTATTGTTGATATCAGAAGCCAAAAGAACCTCATATCAATAGAGGTCGTCAAACAATTGGGGTTCTTGAAAACACCACACCCACAACCATACAACATCGGGTGGCTTCTCCAGGGACGAGATCTTCCTGTCAGCCAGTAGTGTCAATTGTCATACGAAATCTAGCCCTTCAAGGACGAGGTATTATGTGATGTTTCCCCCCTGTATGTATGTGATGTTCTCTTGGGCCAGCCAAATATGTGGAAGCACCATGCTATTTATGAGTCTTGACCCCATAGTGTCATTGTTACTCTAGGGGGTCATCTATAAAGGATACCAGAGGTAATTCTGACTATTTTCCCACCTAAATAGTGTCACAAGGTAGTATCTCATACTACAAAATTCAGCCTCTTCACAGTCTGTTTAAAGCATGAACAAAAGAACACCACTATAGCCTCAGTCCAAGAACCTTCTATCCAACTGAAGCAGGTCGACAAGATTGCATCTAAGAGTAAAGATTCCTTTTTCACACATGAATATCATGTATCAAGACTGGTTAAAAAGGTCCAACCCATCCATCCATAGGTTCATGACAACCTTCAACAAGCTAAGCAACGCAACTTCTCCAACAAGGCAAGCAACTCATCAAGATGTAGATTCAACAAAAAAATTCCCCTCTCCTCCGGGCACTCAACGCAATGGAGACCATTTCTTCCTAAGGAGGGAATATTGATCCAGGTGGATATCGATGGCCACCCACCTTTTCCAACTGGATCAAAACAATTTTCTGGCGATTTTGGTAATTACCACTTATAGTCGTTTTTAACTTCTGGGGCCATTTTGAGGGCCTAAATGAAGTTTTTTTAGGATCGAGCTTCTCAATGATATCTGAAGGCTTTGATTGAGCCCCAAAAATGAATATCCTCGATTATACCTTTCAAATGAGCTTTCGTGCGCCGCAAACTGAGATCATATGCCAAAGTTACACCCCCAGGAAGTTGATACACCAAACTACCCAAAATAGGGTCCACAAAATTGTTGTCTTTTCATCTTCTGGGGTTATGGTTTTGGATTTTCTTTATGATAAAAAGGCCTTTGGAGCCACATTGTAAAATCATTTTCTTACGAATGCGAGTAGTCGTCACATCTCTTCTCATAGATAAGCTACCACCATTCTAGTGAGTCTTTCACTATGTAATTTTATAGTCTTTGTACATTTTCGATAATTAATAGAAATTGTGTATTACTATATCTCTGTGTTTATGGTTTCATATCTAATACATCTATGTTATATTATTTGATCTATGAGATATCTCTGTATATTTATTTATTATATCTCCACTCTCATTTCGTGCCGAAAATAATCTGGATCAATTGTGGGACACGAAAAACTTCCAGAATGGAGTAGAATTTGGGATGATTTCACTCAAGAGGAGATCCGGATGAATGCAGAGAAGGGAGGAGAGGGATATGTTTAGGAGAAATTTTCTCTTTTGTTAAAGGGAAAGGGAAAAAGTAAGAAGTTTTCTAAGAATGACATCAACAAAGTTCGTTGCTTTGCATGCAATGAATATGGCCAATATGCAACACATTGTCCCAACAAGAAGGGGACAAAGGAGAAGGAGAAGGAGAAACATGTAGTAGCCTCTACAGAGGTAAATGAATTTAGTGAGAAGTTTGAGAAAGAGTTTTCTCGTGTCTCCATTATTTCTAGTGGCAAAAAAACAACTTTGAGTTTGATAGGACTTGAATGGTGGGCAGTGGGGCCACCAGTCATATGAAAGGAATGTTGAACTCATTGTTTTTCATATCTGAGATTGGTCTTGGTCATGTTGTGAATGGGACTCACTATATTAAAGTATTCGGCAGTGTTAGGTTTCATTTGGACTTTGGAGAGACCCTGAAAGTAGAAGGGGTATTGTTTGTACTAGGGCTGAGATTTAATATCCTCTCAGTATCATCTTTGGAGGATGTTGAATATGTAACCACTTTCGAATGTGGTTATGTTCATATTCATGCAATAGATGAGGTTCCCATCAGGACAATTCATATTGGAGAACAGAGAGGAAAAATATAAACAGTGCTTGGTCAACCTGTGGGATGTCAGTCACGTTGGATATCTGACTCAGAGGGGGAGAAAGAAGCTGAAAGGATTGAATGTGCACCCGAATTTCAATACTTAGTTCAGGGATCTAGTACTAGTAGAAGTTTAAAATGGTATGAGTTAAGCCAGTCAGAAAATGCTCAGAGACAAGACCATATTTCTCGAAGCGTTAGTAGAAGGCACAATTCCACGAGACCAGTTCAGAGGAAGCATTTGGTTTCATAGAGAGAAACTGTTGTAGATATCTTGGAATCTGGGAATGGTCTTGGAAGTGGAAATGTCAAGAGGACCTCCCTCTCTAAGAGGGAGTGTTGAAATTTAACAAGGGATGTCCTCATTCATGTTTTTGTGTTTTTTCATTGGGGGGACATAAATTCATGTTTCCTAGACATGTTTTAATTATAAAGTGACTTTTTAAATAAAATGTTTTTATAAAGTGAATGTACTTTATAACATAAAGTGATTTTAAGTTGTGGGACCCAAATGTGTTTAATGTTCATTTATTACTTACTTTGTAATTAATAAGGAGCATTAAATGTGAGCCCTCGGATTAGACTTATGATAGCCATTAGATTGAGTTGGTTATGTAAGTTAGCATTTCTTGGGAAAAGAGAGAGTATAAATACATGTTTGGGAAATAAAAAAAATACACAAAGATCACACAAGAGAAAAGGAGAGAGAGATCATATTTCTAGAGAGTTTAGAGCAAAGTTTCTAAAGTAAATTAGAGTGCACAATTCCCAAGACAGTGACATCAGAACAATCCGTACAATAGGAGAAAGAATAGTCTGTATAGAGAAACGACAGTCCGTACAACAAGAGGGAGGCACATTTTTCAAGGTAGAGATACGTACAGGTCGTATTGTACTTGTTGGAACGATTCCTGAGGCATATTAATATGTATTTATTGTTGTTGTTTGACATATAAACAATGACACGATTTCCGAGGAAGAAATTGAGTTGCAGATTGTGGCACATGTGGGTAATTTAGAAGCTTGTTTCATGGATGAGATAAGTGATTTGCATTTCTGATTTTGTTGAGTTGGAATTATTAAATTTCTAGGTTATAAATAAATTTCAGATTTTCTCTTGAATAATAGAAATACTCGCTCTAGGGTTTTCCCCACAGTGGGGTTTTTTCCCTAGTCATTGGACCAAAATCACTTTTCTACTTGTTGTATTACCAAAGTATTGATTAGTGATTTTCTTGACTTAAGAATTTTATCTTTCAATTGCTTTCTGTTTTAAAGGAATTTATTAAAGACTAAAATCTTGGGTTAGTCAAGTGTTTGACAAAATGTGTGAATGAGATATTTATGATTTTGTCATTAAAAATATTCAATACTTGTATGAGAATGTGTTCTGAAAGCTTCTCCTCAAACAATCTAACTGTCACAATACATTTTGCACTTTCATCCTCAAACCACTTTGGAATTTCCTTTCCAAAATCTGCAAACACTTCAGACTGCTCAAAATATATTTCTCTGATCTGTATAGCTACTACTTAGACTCCCCCTCTTAAATATTCATATTTACTAGGAGTCTCCAAGACGAATGGCTCAGAAAGGTGGAGGAAGCTACCCTAATGTGGAGTAATCTTCCTGAATTTTGACATCTTCTTCTTTATCATCTTCTTGGATTCTGACATCATTTTCTTCTCCTTCCTGGATTCTGACATATTTCTCTCTAGTTGTAGATTCATCATGATTTTGCATTGTTGTAAATATTGTGATCATCATCTCTGGGACCCAGTTTTCATTCACTTGTTCTTCTTGTTTTTCATTTCTTCTCCAAACCTTCTTGCATATGACATCTTATATTTTGCATGTAGATTTGTCCTGATCTTCTACTACTGCAAATCCTGAGAGTATGACTTCTAGGTGTTGTTCATTCATCTATTCTTCCTTTACATATTCTTGTTTTATTTTCCAAACCTTCTTATATCCGATATCAATGTTCACTTTCATGGAAGTATTCGATAGTTGGTTGTCATTGATTTTTCTGGACAATTAGTTGTCATTGATGTCAACATAAGTGGTTTTCATTGATGTCAATATATGTGAGGGGTATAATTGAAGAAGTCTCCAAAGTGGTCCCCTTATGGTGTATATTTAAGCATGGCCTCCATGGGAAGAGGCTTTGAATAAGTATACAAGAAACCATGTTGGCCCTTGACCAAGTTTTGAGGATCCTTGGTCATGTTTGATCTAGTTTTGGGACTTCGACAGGTTGTCGAAGATGGAGCGCAAGTCAAAGCAGAGATTGCAGGATCTTGGCCCCTTTTTAGGGTTTTTTGGATTTCAGGATTATCTCACAGGAATGGGGATGTTGGCCCATGGGTTTACCCATGTTTAGGCCCATTTTGTAATGTATAAATAGATAGCTAGGTGATGTAAAAAGAAGCTGACAGTGTCTGCTAAGTGCTAGAGCTTGATCTATGTGATCGAAGGAGGATAAGTATGTGATGCTAAGTGCAAGTGGTAATTGTAATTGCTTTGTGCATACTGTGTGAGACTTTCAGATCTAAGTGCAAGTGATTGTAAGAGACTGTGGAAGGCTTTGTGTTGTACTTCAGGGAAGGAGGATCTAGCGAGGTGCACAGATCTCCTGTCCTCTGCGGAGTAAGATATCATGGCTCTGTGCATGTAGAATATTGGCAGAAGATAATAAAGAATAAGAGTTGGTGGACGTAGCCCCAGGGTGGGGGTGAACCACGTATATCCTGCGTTGTGGTTTCTATGTGCTTTATGGTTGTTCTCTTGTCTATGTGATTGAATGCTTAGTGCTCTGATGTATGCTTAGGAGGATCTAATATGGTGGCTTAGTGATGAATAATGTAAATAAATGCTAGAATTGATATATGTTTGTATGCTTAGTACTTGAATCTATTGGATCTTTATAAATATTGTGTTGATCTGTTGTTAGGGTTTAGTTGTGTTGTAAACTAAGGATGAATATTAACGAACTGTAACTGCTAAGTGCTTTGTTAAGGTGTTGTAATCACATATCTGTGTCCCAGCTAAGGTTACATGCACTAGAGTCTTGCAACCACCCCTGCCTCTACCTCAGGTAAGACTTCATATGATTCGCAGGTGTTTCCGAAAGGGCTAGTAGTCAGTGATTTGTTGGTGCATTGTTGTAGCGTTGAACCCTGGGTCTTCCCCTGTGCAAACAAATGGTTCTATTTCCCGGACAAGAAACTGTGATTGCTGGGAACTGAAGGAAAGAAAGAAATCTCTGTGCGTAGATCTATTTCCTTAGTGCGCAGTATTCTACTTGACCTGCAAATCTCTGTGCTAAGAAGATAAGTCATATCTGCAGAAAAGAGGTAAGATCTTGAAGCTTGTACTCTGATAAAGGTAAGAGTAGTGAAATTTTTTTCTGAAAGATTTGTGGTCTGATAAAGGTAAGAATAGTGAAAAGTTTTAAATCTAAAAGCTTTGTGCTCTGCTAAAAGTAATATTAGTGGAAAGTTTTGTTTCAAGAGTATGGATCTAGGTATGTTTGATAAATGTTATCCTAGTCTGAAAACTAGGGCATATCTAGAAGAGAGAAGGTTTGATATGAGTAGATATAATAGAAATAATGAAAGATATGTTATTCCTATGCATAGAAAGAATGTTCGGACTAACAAATGGGTGCGGGATCCTAGAAAGAATCTTTTGCAGGTTATCTACTATGATCCTAGTGCATAGTACAGGAAAGGCTAGGGATCATTTAAGAAAAAAAGAGGATTAACCCTTTGTTACAGTTGCAGAAGACCGGGACATATTGCTAAGGAATGCCTTGGAAGAAGACCTAGTTGTCTTTGTTGTAAAGCTATGGACCATGAAGTTTTAGATTGCCCTAGAATGATTGCTAAGCTTGACAGAATGAATATGAGACAAGAAAACCTTGAGGAAGGTCACGAAACTGAGTCCATGGAAGAACCCCAGACAGAATCAGAGACTGTACTAATGCAAATGAAAGAAACCCTAAATGATCATAGAGATATCAACTTATCAAATATATTCAAAGAAAAAGAATGCATAGAAGCTAGAATAGGAGACTTCGACACAGACTGTGTTCTAGATAAAGAAACACAGGTAAATATCATGACAGAAAGAACTTGGGAAGCTTTAGGAAAGCCTGATACAACTCCTTCATTAGGAGGAATAGGATTATTCAGGGGAAAGCTAATAACCCTATGTGGAAGAATCACCCAGGTATTCATGACTGTTGATGGAGCTTCGACAGAGGAAGATTTTGAGGTTGTTAGATTCATTTAGAATAGCGCTCCATTTACTATGTTATTAGGAAAAAACTCGATCGAGAAAGATCAGACCAGAAGAAAAGAAGAGGAGGCCCTAGAACAGAAAAAGAAGGAATTAAAAGATTTCATGACTAGGAAGATAACACAATTGATTTCAGAATAGGAGAAAAGATCGAAGCTACTTAGAACCAGAAATTTGGATCACGAATTTGAAAGAACACAAGAAGATTCACAGACGAGTAGAGCACCTACCCCAGATAGAGAAGTAGTATTACTCTCTAATCCTCTGAAAGAATCTCAACAGCGTGAAGTTGCTATGCCAAAAGAAGACAAGAATCAGAATGGAAAGAAGAATACCGAGACAAAGATCATCGAGAAGAAGGATACAAAACTCAGTAAGAAGAGAGAACAGATCGAAAAGTTACAGAAGGGCCTAGAGGGAACTTCACGGAAGGAAGATTTGCAAAATTAGAACTTCGCCAGGATATCAGAACAACGCCCCATGCACTTCGCCATGGAGAAGCAATATGATCGTTGGAAGCATTATAACCATTGAACCAATGTTCTAGAACAGTTAAAATAGTAGTTACAACCATAAATATTTCCATCGGACCATTGGGACCACGCCGCAACAGACAAAACTGCATTGATGGAAAGCTTTGTATTCGTCTTCCATCCAAAATGGCACAGTGCGCCTGGCCTGCCAGTTGATCACAAGGAAGCTAGTGAGGAAGAACCGACCTACACAAGTCATAGGATTCATTGTTGACCTAGACGTGAAATGTGTAGAAGGACTCCAGATGAACTGGGCGAAGTACTTGGTCAACTAGCTCGAATTAGACTGTCACGAAGCTCAGGATCAGGGCTATGAGTTCCACTTTAGCTGGCTCCTAATCCTCATCACATTTACCACTTGGGAAATGCTGAAAGGTGTGAACTTCCTGGACATTGATCTATTTGAGTCGCTCGCTGCGAATTTCACCACACTTTGGTACTCGAGCGATATGGGAAAACAATGGCAGTCAAACGTGGTCTTTCATACCTATTATCTCCAACTAAATAGGGATATCGAATTTGTCCCTCGCATGACGCCGAACACCCTGCATCATTTTGGATCCCTCATGAAGTTCTATGCATATCGAAACTTCATTTCTATCACCACGCGCGTAGATCAGCACAAAGAAGAGCTTCAATCATACTACAAGGTCACAGAGGAGGACCTTGAAGAGATCACCGAGGACTGGTCTGCAAAACTCCTCATCCCTACAGACCCCACAAAAATGTCAGACTCTAAACTAATTGGAAACCCTAAGACCACTCATGAAACAAAGGATCATCCTAAACCCAGCATAAGGAAGAAGACCGAAGAAGCCCAAAACTTGAGTAGCACATCAAAAGGAACTGCTTCAGTATCACCTGGACGAGGAGGTGATGATGAATTAGAAGAGACAAATGGCAAAGAGGACCAACAAAAGCAAGACAATGTAACACCACCTAGGGATCCTGCTGATGAGGTGGATCCCTTGAAATAAAGGAAGGTATGCCACAGTTGTAGCAGATGCCTCACGGGACATATTGCAGAAACATGAAGCCAAGTAGGAGGAGATGTATGATAGAATCGAGGTTAAACTCAAAGGGGTACAGTAATCCCTTCAATCCAGTAGCGCAATATCCACTATGCCCCCAACATCAGAAGCACCTGAGTTGGGAGATGAGCCTGCCGAACTCCACAAACTACTCGATGCGATTGAAGCTCACCTTCATCACACACAAGAAGAAATTGAACATGCCATAGAGGCCCTAAAGTAAGTACAAAAGGTAGTCATAGAGAAATGTTGAGTTGCGCAACAAGAGAAGGTTTCCCTCCAAGATACGTTTGAGGAAGAGAAAGCACAGATCCAACAAGATAAAGAGCAGTTGCTCATAGAGGAGGCAGGAGTAAAAGAAGCAGTCAATAGAGCATTTCGCTCTGTGAAAATATTAGAGAAAAGGGAGGAAGACCCATTAGAACATCAAGTAGATCATCTTGTGGAATCTATCCAACAACTTCAATAGATAATTGTATACCTCGAGCTACGAACAGTGCCAAGTACACCACAGGACGTGCGAGATCAAAGAGAAGCCACTGCCCAGAGCATAGTTGAGAGGATCAGAGCATTCACTCTGGAATGAAAACAACTAAGTGATCGAAGCCCACATAATTATGAGCGACTCATTGAAGATATTGAGTTGAAGGCACTGAAGTCACAGCTCTAGGAAGAAAAGAAACAAGAAGCAATAGTACAGGTGCAGTTGAAGCTCCTTTTAGCAGTTGAAAGGATGAAGTGATCTGAAGAACAACGCACTGCTCAACAGAAGGTCCACACCATTCACAACAAAGTCATGGAAACGTCTCAAAGGCTCCAACCAGTCCAGGACGAAGCTTTCCAACTGTTTGATGAAATTGAAGGATGAGGCACAAAGTTGGAACAATTAGTCACTGCAGCCGAACAACGTTTATAGGGACATGTCAACAAAGCAGTAATCCAAGATTTCGCCAAGCAGGAGGCCCTGGTGCAGCAACAGGTCAAATAATATCGAGCCAAGATCAAGGATTTTGAAGCACAACTACCCAGAACAGAGTGACTCGGGACGAGTCAAAGGTGAGTGTTGGGGGTGTTTTATCCCTTGACCAAGTTTTAAGGATCCTTGGTCATGTTTGACCTACTTTTGGGACTTCGATAGGTTGTCGAAAATGGAGCACAAGTCAAAGAAGAGATCGTGGAATCTTAGCCCCTTTTTAGGGATTTTTGGGTTTTAGTCTTATGTAATGGGAATGGGGATGTCGGCCCATGGGTTTACCCATGTTTAGGCCCATTTTTTAATGTATAAATAGATAGCTAGGTTATGTAAAAAGAGGCTGGCAGTGTGTGCTATGTGCTAGAGCTTGATCTATGTGATCAAAGGAGGATAAGTATGTGATGCTAAGTGCAAGTGGTAATTGTAATTTGTTTGTGCTGTGTGAGACTTGTGGAGCTAAGTGAAAGTGATTGTGAGAGAATGTGGAAGGCTTTGTGTTGTACTTCAAGGAAGGAGGATCTAGAAAGGTTCACAGATATCCTGTCCTCTACGGAGTAAGATATCATGGATTTGTGCATGTAGAATATTGACAAAAGATAATAAAGAAGAAGAGTTGGTGGATGTAGCCCTAGGGTGGGGGTGAACCACGTATATCTTGCGTTGTGGTTGCTATGTTCTTTATGGTTGTTCTCTTGTCTAAGTGATTGAATTTTTAGTTCTCTGATGTATGCTTTAGAGGATCTAATATGGTGGCTTAGTATTGAATAAAGTGAATACATGCTAGACCTGATCTATGTTTGTATGCTTAGTACTTGAATCTATTGGATCTATATAAATATTGCATTGATCTATTGTTAGGGTTTAGCTGCGTTGTAAACTAAGGCTGAATATTAACGAACTGTAACTGCTAAGTGCTTTGTTAAGGTGTTGTAATCACATATTTGTGTCCCAAATACGGTTGCAGACACTGGAGTCCTGCAACCACCCCTGCCTCTACCTTGGGTGAGACTTCATATGCTTCACAGGGGTTTCCGAAAGGGTTGGTAGTTAGGGTTTTGTTGGTGCATTGTTGTAGCATTGAACGTTGGGTCTGCCCCTGTGCCAACAAACCCAAAGGTGTGTTCATGAGGCCGAAAGTTGACTGAGGAAAATTAGGTTGAAGAACACTTAAAATATATCCAAAACCCTCATAGATGGATAGTCTTTGTCATGCCATTTCTAATGGTAGGTGGTATTCCACATGGTTCCTGACGGTTGAGGAGTTATTCCATCATGAAGTTGAAATCCCCGAAGAATGGTCAAGAATTCCATAAATGGTTGCAAAAAGAAGTTGCAAGCCATTAATTAAAGGGTAAAATGGTTATAACAAGAAAGTATAGGTCGACCCTAAAGTTAAGGAAATAAATCACATGGACAAGTATAAATACACTTCAAGAAGCCTCTCATTCTTACACACACAGTTCGATGTTTATCTATCTTTCAAGTGATCTTTTGGTAAATCGTTTTTGTAGCATATTTGAGGAAGTGAAGTCTGAGGTAGTGAAGGGAAGCAAAGGGAAAAGTTTATGTTATTATATTTATGAGGTTATCCATGGGTCGCAATGGATCAAGGCATGTACATCTACATATTGCAGTGGAGAAAAGTGTGGACATTCGTGGGTTGATAGTGGGAAAGTCATGGATCTAAGAAAAAATCATGAAGAATATGCTATCTTTGGTTTGTTGAATATGATATGCACCAGGTTGGTCTATTGGTCTGAGATGATATCAAGCAGGTGTTCTTTATGAGTAAAGGTATGTCTTTTATGTGTTAGTTGTGAGGCTTGTATCATGGTATTTATGGCACATGCTTAAGGCATGTCTTGGAGGCCTCTTTGGTACATGGTTGAAGTTCATGTCTTGGTGATATTGATACATGCTTGAGACATATCCTTGGTACATTTTGTATGGATCTTATGGTTCATTGTTATAGTAACATATTTTTGATATTGGCATATATTTGAGGCATATACTTAGTATATGATCTTGGTTGTTATTGTGCATGCTTGAGGCATATTGTTGAGACATTGGCACATTTTGTAGATTTGGGCATATGCTTGAGGTACACCTTGGTAATGTTATGGTACAATGATTAGAGACGTATCTTGGCTATATTGGTATCCATTTTGGTATATTTCATGTTGATGATATCACATTTTTGAGGCACTTCGTTGATGATATCCTATTATATATGGTGGCATATGTATGAGGCACATTCTGTGGTGCTTGGTTGAGCCACATCATTTGGTATATAGTTGATGCTTGGTACATGGTAGATGGTCTTGGTATATGATTGAGGTATATGGTTGATCATTTATGTTATGGTAGCTACACTTGGAATATATTATGGTACATGATTAGTGACACTGAGACACATTTTTGTGATGTTATATTTCATGATTTAATGATGATATTGTACATTGCTAGAGGCACTTTTTGGTGATATTAGTACATAGTATGGTACATGTTTCGTGTAACATACCTAGTCTTCCAGGTTGGGTCATGCCACTTAAAAATATCTCATGCTCTCATACTATATTGTAATGTACCCATCCATCCCAGGGTCGAGCATGATACCAAACACACCCTCTACTCTATTTTCAAACTCTTATATACATACATACATACATACATACATACATACATACATACATACATACATACATATATACATATATATATATATATATATATATATATAATGCAATTTTAACAGATATAAACATTATTCTCATACATATATTCATGTGGAATTAACAATAAATCATACATGCAACAAACACATGCAATTCTCATAAATAACAGACATGCACTGAACACATCATTTGATATTAACAAATAAATGATACTTATCTTTTAATTGAAGTACACCAATTGTGTGCATACCTTCCACGAATCTCCCAACCTTAGACCACGTTGCTCCAAGCTATCAGCAGTGTGTCACCCCCAAGATAGGACTAAACTACACCCAGGGTAAAGGAAATCCTAGGCTAGGTTGAGACTACGAAAATTTGCACAATGCAACGGGAAGGATTCCCTCTAAGGAGCCTACTTATGTCAACCACTCATAGACTCTCATTCCACACATGCATGTCCCACCCCAGGAGTATACACCTTCATTGTTCCACAGTCCATTGGCTGCTCAGTCAAACAGTTAAGAACAACAACCAAATCGGGTAAGGCAAGATACGGGCTCAACAAAACTACCAAGGAGTGAAAATTACAGAGGTTCATGATCACAAAGGGTTCGAAAATGGAGGAAAATGGATAATTATGTCCTACTCAGTGCATGAGTGAATGGGAAAATATGGTGAGTGTACGCGTCAGGAAATATGGCAAGAACGGTCAGTGAACGCGTGAGAAAAGATATCTAGAATGGTCAGTGAACGCATGAGGAAAGATGTCTAGAATGGTCAATGAACCCCCACAACGACAGATTCCCCCCCATAAAACTAGGTGCGTCCTAGATGGCACGTGGTTCTCTAGGAGCTTGTTCCTCTCCAGTTGGAGTTCGTTCCTCTCCCCAAAATAACTTAGGATAATAGGGTTTATTTCCCAAGCCTTAGTATTTTGGGAAATACATTATAATATTCCCTTAGGTTAAGCCCTCAAGCTTAGCCCCTTTTTCCTAGACTCTCATATCCCTTCCCTTTCCCTTCCTAGTGGAACTTAGTCCCCCATAAATCTTTCTCATGGTTTGTCTACACGTAATGATGTATTTTTATTAATGATCTTCATAATTGCATATACAAAAATAGGCTCACTGGACTTAGCATATAGGTTCTTTGGCCTAATAAACATATAATCCTCCCAGATTATAAACACTTGGCTCACCAACCTATAAACATCATTAAACATCATTACAATTCAGCAGGGGCTCGACCTTGGGATATTACAATCCCCTCCCCTTATTTATGCAATGTCCTTAGTGCATCATATTTACATATTACAACAATATTTTCAAAATATTCAAAATGATGTGGGTATTCTGCCCTCAAGCATCTTGGACCTTTACAATCCTTATGGCTTGATTCTAGAGCTGTTTGATTTTCTAGTCTAGAATGCATACCAGATGCACTTGAAAAGTCCTTTCTTTCTCTACATGAATCACATTCCAATCAATAACATGATTAGCATAAGGTATATATTTCTTAATAAATGATACATGGAATACATTATGTATAGACATAGATGCAGGAAATGAAACCATATAATTTATTAGAACAATCCTCTCTAGGATTTCAAATGGCCCACAATATCTAGCTTCCAACTTGTAACAGTTTCCCAACTTCAGGGAACTTCTGTTGGCCTTCACCTTCAAGAAAACATGATCACCCACTTTAAACTCCCTGTGATTTCTACCCTTATCAGCATAGCTTTTCTTCCTGTCTTGGGAAGCCTTTAAATTCTTTTTTATCTTCAACATTTTCTCTTCCATTTCTCATAGAAACTCTGGCCCAACCACTGCTCTATCAGCTAGGTTGTCCCAACTTACTCGTGTGTTTCACTTTCTACCATAAAGTTCCTCAAATGGGCTCATCTTCAGTGATCCTTGGTACCCATTGTTGTAGGAAAATTCTACCAAGTGTAGATAATATTACCATTTAGATGGTTTGTCCATCACATACATCCTTAGCATATCCTTTATCACTTGGTTCACTCTTTTTGTTTTCCCATCAGTCTCGGGATGATAAGTTGTGTTGAAGTTCATATTTGTTTCGAACCCTTTGAATAGTACCCTCAAGAACTTTGAGGTAAAATTTGGGTCTCTATTAGACACAATTTTCTTTAGTATTCCATGCAAGCATGCTACTTCCCTCATACAAATATCAAAAACATTGGTTTCCTTGTGAGTAAGCGTCACAGGAATTAAATGGGCAGGTTTAGTAAGCTTCTCCACTACCACGATGGCAACATCATGTTTCTTGCTTGTTCTAGGCAATTTGGTGATGAAATCCATTTTCACCACTTCCCACTTCCACTCAAGAATGGGCAATGGTTGCACTAACCCAACTGGGTGTCTATGCTCAGCCTTGACCTTTTGACACTTCAAACATTTAGCAATGTACTCAACTATCTCCTTCTTCATTCCTAGCCAATAATATTGGCTCTTGACTACTGCAATTTTTTTCTGATATTTTGGGTGTCCAACATAAGGTACATTATGGATCTCTTTCAAAATTGTACTCCTCAATTCATGAGAATTGGTTACATAAATTATGTTTATGTACAAGAGAATTACATCCTTTCCCAATTCATAATCTTCAACTTTCTGCTCCATTTTACCTTGATGCAATTTTGTTACCAACTCCATATACTACAAATCTATTGTTGCAGCCTCATAAATTATACCTTTAATAGAATTATGATACATGCTAATGGTTAGCATGCAGTTCATGCACTCTCCTATTGAGTGCATCAACCACTTTGTTCTCTTTTCCTTTGATGTGCTTGATATCAAATTCATACTCACGGAGGAATTCCAACCATCTACTATGCCTAGCATTTAAAGTTGGATGATCAAACAAATATTTCAGACCATTATGGTCTTTCCTCATCTCAAACCTCTTTCCCATGAATTAGTGCCTCCACTTCTTCAAGGCATGCACTATGGCTTCCAACTCCAAATCATGAGTGGCATAGATCCTTTCATGCTCTTTCGATTTTATGGATTCAAAAAATATCACAAACCCATTTTGAATGAGGACTCCACCAAGTCCTTCTTTGCATGCATCTGTGAAAACCATGAAATCTTCATTCAGATCAACAATCCTCATAATTGGAGCACTGGATAACAGCTGCTTCAATTGCTGAAATCTCTTTTCACATTTTGTTGTCCATTGAAACTTTACCCCCTTCCTTTGCAAGGAAGTGATTGGGTGAGCAATTATCGAAAACCCTACAATGAATCTTCTATAGTATCCATATAGACCCATAAAGTATCTGAATTATGTCACATTCTTAGGTGTTTTCCACCCTTTAATGGCCTCAATATTTACGAGGTCCATTGTTATCCCTTCCTCGGATATGATATGCCCCAAATAGTGAATTTGGTTTTGATAAAATGAGCACTTGCTCAATTTCGCATATAACTTGTTCTCTCTTAACACTTGTAACACCATCCTCAAATGATTCTCATGTTCTTCTTCAAACTTGGAATATACAAGGATGTCATCCAAAAAGACAATGACAAACTTGTCTAAATATTCTCGGAAAACACCATTCATTAAGCACATGAAAACAACGGGTGCATTTAATAACCCAAGTGGCACCATTGTGAACTTGTAATGACCATAACTTGTCTTGAAGGAGTTCTTGCTGATGTATTCATCTTTGATCCTTAATTGATGATATCCTAAACTGAGATCAATAATTGAGAATATCCTTGCATCCTTTAACTGATCAAAGAGATCATCGATCCTTGGAAAAGGGTACTTTTTCTTTATAGTCAATTTGTTCAATTGTCTGAAGTCGATGCACAATCTCAATGTCCCATATTTCTTCTTTACAAACAAGAATAGGGCACCCCAAGGTGGCACACTTGGGAATATATACCCCTTCCTCAAAATTTCTTCAAGTTTCATTTGAAACTCCTTCAGCTCTGGTGTACTCATTTTGTAGGGAGTCTTTGATACTAGAGCTACTCCAGGCATCAAATTTATAGAGAAATCAATATCTCTCTTTGGGGGTAGTCCTGGTATCTACTTAAAAACATGTTCAAAATCTTTGAGGACTGAGTGATCCTCTCGACTTGGCACCTTATCATTAGGTTCTTCCTCTGTATGAGCTGCAAATAATTGGCAGCCCTTCCTATAACACTTCTTCAACTGCATTGTTGAGATCTCTCAGATAGTAACTATCCTAGGAAGCCCTTGGACTATTTTTGGGTTCCCTTCCTCATCCAGATAAGTAAATTCCTTGTTATGGCAGTCTAAGACAACATGGTTTTGGTCCAACCAATACATACCAATTAGATAGTCATATGAACCAAATGACAAGATGTTCAAATCCTCCATTTTACTTAGCCCATTCATGTCCACTGGACATGATTTAACCAGCTCAACAACGTTTCTCTTGGATCTTGTAGCCAGTTGTACCAACCAAGATTTCTCATGCTTGCTTGTTGGAAAAAACAATCTTTCCACTACCTTAGGATCTATATAGATATGAATAACTGTTGAATTTATTAAAATAGTAAAGGCATGGTTATTGATCATACCTTAAAATTCAATCAGGTGTGATTGAAACTCAACTTTATTGTCGTCCAGGGCTACATAGATCCTAGGTACGCTTCTACCCATGTCCTCCACTATTTCTGCTTGTTGTACATTGTGGACATCTCTCACTTTGTCACTTTTGTGAGGAAAATATCTATACTTGTGGTCTCCTTTACAGCACCAACATTGAATGGGTGACTTACTTGGCCTTTTCCCACCTACCACATCCATTCTTTTCTCTCCAAAATATGGTTTTCCTTGAGGACTATTTCTGAAAAATGGTGGCTTGTTCCCCTTCTGCCTTCGTTCCCTCTTAAAATTCTTCTTGTCTTCTTAAGATCTTTGGAAAGTAGGATTTCCCTTTTGTTTATCATATAAACACCTTTCTCTCCTTATGGTTTCCTCCAAAGTCTTGGGATCATCATATTGGATTTTATCATTGATGAAAGATGACATCCCACTCATGTACCTATGAATCTTAATGGTCTCTTCCTTGATGAAGGAGACATACTTCAACAATTCCACAAATCTCCTTTCATACTCCTCAATAGTAATTCTTCCCAGTTTGAGTTCAAAGAAATATTTTTTCTTTTTATCATAATACCTCTTGGTCATGTATTTCTTCTCAAAATGCTTCTTGAATTCCCTCCAAGACACATTTTTCTCTCTAAGGTGTTTCACTACCACCAACTGATCCCACATAAAGGACGATTTTCCTTTCATCTGGTATATAACAATTATTCCTTCTGCATGAGAAGAATAGTTATGCAATTGGAAGTACTTCCTCATGCCTAGCATCCATGTCTCAGCATCTTCATCCTTCATGTGCTCTCCATCAAAAGTAGAAGGTTTGATCTTATTCATTTCTCCTTTCAATTCATCCACCCCAGACCTCATGTTCTTCCTGACAGGGGATGGACTTGAGCTACTATGTTCTCTCCTATGGGAATTCCTTTGGGAGTGATGGTGATTTCTTCTACCACTCCTTGATCTTCCTTTTTACTTAGGGGTCCCATGGCTTCCTGATTTGCTAGAGCCACTCTCGTTATCCAAATTATTTTCAATATTTTCCAAGATTTTCATTAACTTCATGTTGAAGTCTTCCTATTGTTCCTTGGACTTCATAATCCTATCATTATCATCCTTGTGGCTATGGACATCTTTCTCCAATTTTCTGAGGGTCTCATCCAGATCTATGTCTTCCTCCTGTCCTCCCCCATGTCCATTGGAGTTGGTTCCTTCCATACCCAACTAGACATTCATCCCTCTGATTTCATCTTATTGACTGTAGACTACCCCTGTATCATCTATCACTCTCCACTATGTGTTGATTCTGATCTGATAGTTGTTAATTATGCAAAAATGTGCATCCAACAGAACTTTGTCATGTTAATTGTTCTTAATAATTTCATGAAAACATGAACCATTCTGATTCATTAATATATATCAGACTTATTTTCTGCTAATTTACTGAGAAATTAATTGTTCATATCTAATTTATAGGTGAAAAATTATCTTATACTATTCAATACCTTTGCAATTCCTATTTCCATGTTCAATTCTGAGTTTTGAGCAGGAAGTTATGGATACTTGAACAATTTTTCTTTTCAGTGATACAATCTTGTACATGGATTCTTCCAACTCAAAGTCGAATTGGCTCTTGGATCCATGTTGGATCCCTTCTTCAGGTTTACCTTCCTTACTCCTTTAGGTGTAGGTCTGTATAGTCAAGAATCTCACGAGATCTTTCTCTAAGCCCTTTCATGTTCTTATAAAACAAAATTGAGCGCTAGCCTCTTTTCCATGGCCCCCAAATTCATGTGACCTCAAGATGTGACCTAGCGCTAACAAATAGGAGTTTATCCTTTGCTTTGGGCCTCCAGGGATCCAGAAATTTGGGGCTTCGGAGGATATTCCTTCATTACAATACATTTCCTTCGAACACAAATTCTCCTAATACTCAGAGGATGTACAGATCGATGATCCTCATTACTTGTTTAGATATATGGTGGATAGGAGATTTGGGACTCTGGGATTTGGAGGTTTCCAAAGAAATTCTCTACAAATATCCCGAAAGTGATGAATCACCAAATATTCTCTCTCTTGCCTCCACGTGTCATCTCTCAACCAATGGTCAAGATTAACTATGACCTTCTGGAGTTCTCTACTCACAACAATTTGTAGCTCAATTCCTCTGGAGTACCACTTCTCCGAACCTTGGGATCTGGCACCACTTGTCCTCTGTGATCAATGGTCGAGATGAAATATGTCCTTCGGGCCTATGGAAGTTCTCAACCTCTACTTTTTATTCCTTGAATCCTACAAACTACGAGATCTACTACTGTGTTTCCTCTCCCGATCAATGGTGAAGATTTACTCCACTCTCTGGAGCTTTGGGGGTTTCCCCTTCCTCACACTTCATTCCTTTTGAATGTTAAATTGGTAAATTCCTAGGGTACACTCAGTAATGCACACTCGAATGCTACGTGGTAGATCCCAAGAAGTAGACATGTGGGCCAATCTGAAGGGTGACACGTGTCAAGTTCTAACTAGAAAATCATCCTTACAAAATCATAAAAAACACTGACACGTGGCACGCATCTTGTGTACCCACGTCAACCCAAGTGACATCACCAAGCCACATCACTTCTATGCTTCATGAGTTTAGAACTTCGGGACTTCTAAACTCCAAGACTTCGGGGATCCAAATGTTCTTCCAACATTTTCCCCCAAATGCCCAACCATTGAACTTCTTAACCTCTCGGGGTCCATGTAGTATAGTTGTCATCAATCAAGGTGGTGACACGTGGCCCTACCATCAAGTGACATGTGTCAGGTCCCAATCGGTACTAAGGGACTGTCAAAAGTACAAAAACAAGTGACACATGGAAGACTTAGGGTAGGTCCACATCACCCTAGGTGATTTCATGATTCATCATGCCATGTCACATCCGACGCTTTAGGGACTTCGGCTGGTAAGCCCTAAATAATGGATAATTAACCCTTAATTAGGGCATATTACATTAGTAATGTTATTTTATTTATGTCGGATTTAGTCCATTAGTTTTAATTATACCTCCTAGTCTCCTATATATACCAATGAGACATTTTCATTTGGAATCATCTTGTAATTGTAAATTTATGTGGGCATAAGTAGGTTGCCCCCTCGAAGAGGATTATTATCTAAATTTCTTTCTTTTTCAAGGCGTTGATTACTTATTCTGAGGTTTTTCTATGCTATATTGATATTTGGTTCTTAAAATATGGTATCAGAGCTCAAGGTCTTGGGGTTTCACTGCTACATCTTAGACACCTTGGAATTTTTTCTATAACTTTTTTTATACAACATTTCAGAAGGAAAGGCGTGGAGGATATTTAGTAGATGGATCAAGGTACTTTGGGTTAAAATTTCAGCTCTTGATGCCTTATACTTTCGGAGATACAGCCTGTGAAAGATAGGGTTCTGGAATCATCTTGAACTGAGTCATTGCGGAATTTTCGCTATAAACATTTTCTTGTAATGTTTCAAACCCTAAATATAGAGAATATTCACAAACATTAGTAAGGTATCTGTGATAAAACGTTCCTCTTTTGGGTCATCTTACATTTGTAGATACACCATGTGGAAGATAGGGTATCTGACTAGTCCTATTGACTAGTCTCAAGAAGGTGTTCCAGGAAAAGAAATGATAACTTCTTCCTAGAGTATCCAAATTGAGTGAGATTGGTTGCATTGGATATTGGACCATCTTTAGTATATCGGGTATGAGTTTCATAATTTTATATCAATTATTTTGTGCGGGGCACGCTATACAAGTGATATCTCCTGGAAATGCCAAAAATCAGCAAGTTGTGAGGAAGTTACCATAAATTCCACTTGGCACATCCAATTTTGATTAGACCTGTGGCATTGCAGAGAAGTAATATCAGAGAACTACAAAAAATAAAGTTCCATACCCATAAGGGACGAAACTTTGGAGATACAATAGAAGAAAGATTGTCTAGCAGAACCACCTCAAAATCAAGGTTCAAAAGTAATACTTGGCCAACATGCCACCCAAAATGGGAACTTATACATTGAATAAGCCTCCATAAAGTCCTACTTGGACTCTTGATGAAGGTGAAGAAATGCGTAGGGACATAAATGAATTACAAAAGGAAACAGTGACAAAAGATGAACTACAAGGGATGATGGATTCAACTGAAGCTAACTTGGAGGCAATAATGGATACTAAGATGGATGGTTTAAAAAGGGAGATCATGGAAGAAATGAAAATTTTCATAATAAAGAACACCTGAAAGTGAAAATGTGTCCCATGAAATTCATGATGAGGACACAAGGAAGATGAATCAAGAATGGAGAAACTTCAACTTTGGGTTGAAGAACAACCATGTTCCTAAGATCTATATGAGGAAGTTTGATGGCAAGGACCCAATCACATGGGTACTTCAGATGGAGCAATTCTTTGATATACATAATGTGCCACATACACAAAAGGTACGAATTTCTTCTTTATATTTAGAACCCAATCAATTTTTATGGTATCGATGGCTTTGTTCTCGCAAATCACTCGTCACTTGGACAATTTTCACAGAAGAAATGATAGCACACTATGAGGATACAAGGAGCAATACCTTATTTAGCCAATTGATAAATCTCAAGCAAAAGGGTTAAGTTACAGAGCACATTGAGAACTTCCAAAGACTGAATATAAAGGTAATATATATTCCAGATGAGCACTTGATTGATGTATTCATAGGAACTTTAAAGGATAACATTCAACATGAGGTTCACCTTTGGGAACCCAAATCATTGGAGAGTGCATTTAGGGTCAAGAAATGTTGAAAGTAAAAATATGGCTATGGCTACTAGAAGGACCAATCCTAACAACTATAGAGAGAATAATGCTCCTTCCTCTAAAACACCTCAACCTACAAGGTTGACACCTCAACAATTCGAGGAAAGAAAAGAAAAATGTTTATGCTTTAATTGTGATAGCAAGTACAGTAAGGGACATAAGTGTGGCGATAAGAAATTATTCTACATAGATTTTGAAGAGGAAGAAGAACAAGAACAAGAACCATCTCAAGATGAAAACGTAGAAGCAATTTCTTCTGAAGAGTTGACTCACATGATATCATGTAATGCATTGGCTGGAATTAGCACTCCCCAAACCCTCAATATCGAAGGATATATCAAAAAGAAAAAGGTAATAGTCCTAATTTATTCTGGCATTACTCATAATTTCATTCACTATAAATTAGCCAAGGCTCTCAATTGCTTTATATATCCAGCGCCAGAGTTTCAAGTAATGATTGCAGAAGGAGGAACTATCAACTTCTTAGGAAAATGCAATAAGATCAATCTTACTATGGGGGAATATGTAATGAATAGTCCAATGTTTTATATACCCATGGGTGGTGTTGATGTTGTACTAAAAATCCAATGGTTACAATCATTAGGAACAGTGGCTTTTAATTTTCAAGAACTTTTCATGAAATTTTCATTGGAAGGAAAAGAAATTGAGTTAAGAGGTATCACAGGGAAACCCGGTAAGGTGATAAGCTCTAATGGCATGAAAAAATTATTGAAAAAGGGGCATCAAGGTGTTATTGCACAATTATGCTCACTATATGTTAAAACATCTAAGCCATCTATTCCTCTAGATCTCCAAGGGATCATTGATAAGCATTCCAAAGTATTTGAAGATATTCCCAAAGGTCTTCCACCCACTCGAAATCATGATCATGATATTCACCTAATTCTTGGGAATGTTCCTCCTAACATCAGGCCATACAGATACCCTTATGCCTAGAAGAGTGAAATTGAGCACATGGTTGAAGAAATGTTAGAGGTTGGCATTATTAGACCTAGACAAAGTTCTTACTCTACACCGGTAGTAATGGTATTCAAGAAAGATGGATCATGGTGTATGTGTCCAGATTATAGAGAGATAAAAATATCACTATTAAATATAAGTTTCATATTCCCATCATTGATGAATTGTTAGATGAACTACATGGAGCAATCTATTTCACAAAGTTGGATCTTCGTTCAGGGTATCACCAGATTATAATGAAGGAAGAAGATATCCAAAAAACAGCATTCCAAAATCATGAAGGCCATTATGAATTTTTGGTCATGCCTTTTGGCCTTACAAATCCACCTTCCACATTCCAAGGGTTGATGAATTCCATTTTCAATCCCTTCCTTTGAAAATTTGTGTTAGTATTTTTTGATGATGTACTAATCTATAACAAGTCTTGGGAGGATCATGTGCGACATGTTGACAAGGTGCTAAGACTACTAAAGGAGCAACAACTATATGCCAAACCATCCAAATGTTTCTTTGGAGTGAAGGAGGTAGAGTATTTGTGTCATATTGTATCTCATGAAGGTGTCAAGATAGACCCTAACAAGATTAAGGCCATGATGAACTGGCCAATTTCCAAAACATTGAAGAATCTTAGAGGATTTTTGTGTTTGACAGGTTACTACCGCAAGTTTGTTCGGCACTATGGAAGAATAGAAACACCTTTAACGATACTAACTAAGAAGGATGCATTTTCATGGACTCCAGAGGCAACTAAAGCTTTTGAACAACTTAAAGAGGTGATGTGAAAAGCTTCTGTCTTGACCACTCCAGACTTCACAAAAACCTTTATTGTGGAATGTGATGCCTCGAGAAATGGAATTGGTGTTGTCCTAATGCAAGAAGGAAGGCCCCTGGCTTTTGAAAGTCGGCCACTCAAGGGAAAGGACTTACACAAACCCATTTATGAGAAGGAAATGATGGAAATACTAAATGCATTGAAGAAATGGCATCCATACCTAATAGGTAGGAACTTCAAGGTCAAAATATATCATGATAGTCGTAAATACTTCTTGGAACAAAGACTATCTTCAGAAGAAAAACAAAAATGGGTAACCAAGATATTGGGTTATGATTTTGAAATCGTCTATAAAAAAGGGAAGCAAAATGTTGTGGCAAATGAACTCTCAATAAAGGATGAAGATGTTCAGGCCTTTCTATGTTCTATCTCAATCATCCAACTTGATTGGATAATAGAAGCAAGGGATGAATGGAAGAATGAAGAAAAAGTGTGGACTCTCATTCAAAGGTTGCAATAGGATTCCAATGCATCATATACATTTACATGGAAAAATGATTCACTATGGTACAAAGATCACTTATATTTATGTAAGAACTCCTAACTCAAACAAAAGGTACTGTTGGAATTTCACACCTCTCCAATAGGAGGGCACTCAGGATTTTTGAAAACCTACCATAGGGTCAAGAAGGAATTTTTTTGGGATGGCCTTAAAACTGATCTTCAAAGGTTTGTGGTAGAATGTTTGGTTTTCCAACAAAATAAGGTGGAAACAATTAATACCTTGGGTCTTTTACAACCATTAGCCATCCCAAGTCAGCATTGGGAGGAGGTTTACATGGATTTCATCACAGGGTTACCGAAGTATGAAGGAAAGAGTGCCATCATGGTGATTTTTGATAGACTGACAAAGTACACACACTTGTGTGCTCTCTCTCATCCCTTCAAAGACAATACAGTTTCCACTGCATTCATGGAGACAGTTCAAAAGTTACATGGAAACCCAAAGATTATTGTAAGTGACAGAGATCCCATCTTCACTGGACATTTTTTGACAAAATTATTTTCTTGTATGGGTACTCAATTGGCTCATAGCTCATCCTATCATCCTCAATCTGATGGACAAACCGAGATAGTGAAAAAATGTCTGGAAGGCTACCTTCATTTCTTTGTCTCTGATAAACAAACACAATTATTCAAATGGTTACCCTTGGCAAAATGGTGGTATAACACTTCCTTTCATACTGCAACAAAAATGACACCATTTATGGAACTCTATGGATACCACCCTCCTTCCATCACTTCTTCCTTAAAAGAAAAATATAAGGTTCAAGCAGTGGAATATCACATCAAGCATCAACAAAAAGTTCTCCAAATATTAAAGCACAACCTAACCATGGCACAAAATTGAATGAAACAACAAGCAGATCAACATCGTAGTGAAAGAAGTTTTGAAGTAGGAGATTGTGTGTTTTTAAGACTACAACCATACAAACAGATGTCCCTCAAGCAAGCCAAGAAGGATAATAAATTATCACCAAAGTACTGTGGCCCTTATAAGGTGTTGCAAAAGATTGGTACTATGGCATACAAATTGGAGTTGTCTGCATCTTCACGAGTACACCTAGTTTTCCATGTTTCATGCTTAAAGAAGGCTATAGGTGACACAATCCAAATTCAAACTATATTGCTAGAACTTGACAAGGAAGGAAAAATCATATTGGATCCTGAAGCCATCATTGACACAAGAATTCACTAGCTGAGGAATAGATCCATTTAAGAGTATCTCATTAAATGGAGGAAACTACCGGCTGAAGATTTCACTTGGGAAGATGAGTCTTTTATACAAAATCATTCAGAGTTACTCAAGCGTTGCGGACAACACTTGTCTCAAGTGGAGGGGCATGTTAAGTCCTAAATAATGGATCATTACCCATTAACTGGGGCATATTACATTAGTAATGTTATTTTATTTATGTCGGCTTTAGTCCATTAGTTGTAATTATACCTCATAGTCTCCTATATATACCAAGGAGACATTTTCATTTGGAATCATCTTGTAATTGTACATTTATGTGGGCATAAGGAGGTTGCCCCCTCGAAGAGGCTTATTATCTGAATTTCTCTCTTTTTCAAGGCATTGAGTACTTATTTTGAGGTTTTTCTATGTTGTATTTATATTTGGTACTTAACATCGACGATTTCTTCTCATCGACACTTTTTCAAAACTGTCGAACTACCAAACTACCGAACTGTTGAACACTTCCATGTCACCCTCGATGACGTCATCATGTCACGTCACTTTGACCAAATGGGACTTCGGCTATTTCTTATCATCGACACTTTTTAAAAATTGTCGAATTGTCAGCTATAGAACAGGTCCATGTCACCTCCAATGCTTCAGTAATTTGGTGACTTCTTCACATCGACACTTTTCAAAACTATCAAACTGTCGACTGTCGAATAGGTTCACGTCATCTCTGACGCTTCAGGACTTTGAGTATTTATTCACTGCGGAATCTCCAACGGATTTCCCTGAAAACTAAAGCATTGAACCACTTGGGAAATCCAACAGTTCCCCTCCTCTCGAATGATCTACAGTTGAGAATCACTCCGAGACTTCGGATGATTTCCTTGCTGAAACATCGCACAACCCCCAAACTATTGAAACTTTGGATCCAATGGTTGTGAGGGACCTGTCTTCTTCAGAATGGATCCTACGGCCCAAGTTTAAAATTTGTGTCTCAATACCATAGTTTTCATGGTTTATCAAACTTCTATACCTCATGAGCTTTCCAATACCACTCAAGAGCTCTCTTAGCATCGCTCTGGCACTCTGTACATCAAATTCTTATGGAATATTTACTTGAAATTCCACATTTGTGGCCCATCCAGGTTCAGTGTTGAGACCATGGGCTGTGATATCAATTTGTAACATACCCAGCCTTCCAGGCTGGGTCATGCCACTTAAAAATATCTCATGCTCCGATACTAGATTGTAATGTACCCAGCCATCCCAGGGCCAAGAATGTTACCAAAAACACCCTCTACTATGTTTTCAAACTCTGATATACATACATACATACATACATACATACATACATACATACATACATACATATATATATATATATATATATATATATATATATATATATATATAATGAATTTTTAACATATGTAAACATTCTTCTCATACACATATTCATGCAGAATTAACAGTAAATCATACATGTAACAAACACACACAATTCTCATAAATAACAGACATACATTAAACACATCATTTGATATTAGCACATAAATGATACTTATATTTTAATTGAAGTACACCAAATGCGTGCAAAATTTCCATGAAACTCCCATCCTTAGACCACGCTACCCCAAGCTATCAGCAGTGGGTCACCCCAGAACTAGGACTAAACTCCACTGAAGGTAAAGGAAATCCTAGGCTAGGTTGAGACTACGAAAAGCTGCACAATCCAACATGAAGGATTCCTTCTAAGGAGCCTATTTACGCCCACCTCTCAGAGAATATCATTATGCAAATGCATGTACCACCCAAGGAATATACACCTTAATTATTCCATAGTCCATCAGTTGCTCCACTTCCCTTCCAGGGCTTCAACAACATGTCGAATCAAGAATTCTCAGAGTTATGTAGTTGTTGCTTGACTCCCTCTAAGATAAATCACTTCCCCAACAATATCTCTCACCTAGAGAGAGTTTCGCATAGGCCTGACAACCTACTTCTTCAATCCACAAGCCTAACAAACTGCCTCTTCAAAATCATAGGCCTGACAACCTGCTTCTTCTGTTCAGCTCCTCAGTCAAATAGTTAAGAACAACAACCAAATTAGGTAAGGCAGGGTACGGGCTCAACAAAACTGCCAGGACACACAAATGATAGAGGTTCACGATGGCATAACTTTCGACAATGGAAAAAAATTGCTAACTATGTCCTACTTAGGTTGTGTGAGTGACTAGGAAAATATGGTGAGTGTACGCATCAGGAAATATGGAAAGAATGGTCAGTGAACGCGTGAGTAAAGATGGCCAGAATGGTCGGTGAACGTGTGAGGAAAGATGCCTAGAATGGTCAGTGAACCTGCACAACGATGGATTTTCCCCATAAAACTACATGTTTCCTCGATGACACGTGGCTCTTCAGAAGCTCGTTCCTCTCCACTTGGATTTCATTCCTCTCCCCAAAGGAACTTAGGATAACAGGGTTTATTTCCCAAGCCTTAGTATTTTGGGAAGTACATTATAATATTCCCTTGGGTTAAGCCCTCAATCTTAGCTCCTTTTTCCTATCCTCTCGTTCCCCTTCCCTTTCCCTTCCTAGTGGATCTTAGTCCCCCATAAATCTTTCTTCGTGGTTGGTTTACACACAACAATGTATTTTTATTAATGATCTGCATAATTACATATACAAAAATAGGCTCACTAGCCTTAGCATCAAGGCTCTCTGGCCTAATAAACACATAATACTCCCATCTTATAAACACTTGGCTCAACAGCCTATAAATATCAGTAAACATCATTACAATTCAGCAGGGGCTAGGCCTTGGGGTATTACATTTTGGTACATGGTATGGTATATGTTTGATGCATAATTGATTCATGGTTGATATAGGTTGATGTACATGGTTGATTCATATGGCATGGTATAGGTTCTGGTACATGGTTAATGTACATGTTATGATCATGATGGTATACCAGTGACAAAGATAATGACAGTGAAAGTAACAGAGACAATGATAGTGACAACGATAGGTTGGATTATTGGTTGATCATCAATTACAGGTTGATGTGAAAGTGACATGTTGGTTGATGTATCAATGATAGTTTCAGTTATAGGTTGATCAGTAGTAGTGATATTTTGATTCTACACTTATATTTCAGGGCGACAGGATTGGGCAAGGAAAGGGGGTTGTAGCCTCCTTCTGATTGGTGCCGAAGAATTTAGGAAGTTGTAGCTTCCTTCAGGTTGGAACCTCTAAATGATGGGGTTGTAGCCTCCTTTTAGTTGGTGCCAGAGAACTTAGAGAGTTGTGTATTCCTTCAAGTTGGTACCTATAAATTAGAGGTTCATAGCCTCCTTCTACTTGTTTCCAGAGAACTCAGGGAGTTTTATATTCCTTCAGGTTGGTTCTTGTAAATCATGGGGTTGTTGCCTCCTTCTAGTTGGTTCTGGAGAATTTGGAATTTGGTGCTTCCTATTAATGTATTCTTGATATATATAAGAATCATTTTGTGGTTTTCTCCCATTTGAGTTTCCACGTAAACTCTGGTGTATTGTGTATCTGTGTTTTTTTATCATGCACTGATGAATGATATTGTTTATGATGCAATGATATACTAAATGCATAAGTGATAAACTATTGAATATTTCTGATAAAGTTGAAGTTTATATATATTATGATTGCAAGTGGTAAAAAGTGCACATACTTAGTCACCCCCCTCTCAATACTCCAACAATTGGAATCACATCTGATCCTTCAAGAAAATAGTTTAAAAACTGGGAGGAATATCATGGAGTATGATGAGATTAAATTACCACAATTTGATGGTCAGAATGGTCAGAGATATGAGATGTGGAGAAACAAGATGAAATTATTTCTAGGAGCACAAGGGTATGATGTTTGGTACTCAGTTTTTACAGGATACATGGGTTCAAAGAAACCAAAGACTGTATCCAAGAAGGAATTGAAGAGAAACAACAAAATAGAAATGGATTTCATATTGAAAAGATGACTCGATTCAATAAAAGGAAAAGTGGGACAATGTTCATCAACCAAAGAACTTTGGGATAAGCTGCATAGACTATACTTAAATCAATCCTAGTATATCATAGATCCATAACATACGAATCATAATAAAGAATATGGTGAAGCATAACAAGATTAAATATGCTATGCGTTTCAGATAGACTCAAAAGAAGAAGATTGTGAAGAAGGCATAGTAAATCTTAAAGCATAATTAATTGGCCCTTTAGACGATCTGACGAAATAAAGAAGGAAGAACAAGCCACTCACGAAATAATTGATCGAGATAAAGAAGGTGTCTCAAAATATCAACTCTGAATAATTCCATCATATGATTACAAGCCTAAAAGTCCAATTAGAAGAAGCTAGAAGAATTGAAGAGGCATGAAAAATTCAGTTGGAATAAAATTAGTTTTTGGAAGTTGAAATAGTAGAAAAAATAAAGGAAGCAGAGAAGAGAGAAAATGTTTTGACTAGCCATCTTGAGGAAATATTTGAGGACTTTAATAATCTTGAAACATAATTGAGTAAACAATAAAGAATACTTGAATAAGAAATTTTCTCCTTGAATACCCAACTTGAATAAGCAAAGAGAAAGGAAGAATTCATGAAGATCCAGATGATGAAGAAAGAACAAGATTGTGAGAATCTTGAAGAAGAAGTTCTCACATTAAGAGTTAAATTTTTCAAGCTCAACAAGAACACTTAAGAGAGATAAATCTCCACACCATCAATAAAGAAAGTTGAAGGGAAGTGTTATAGGTTACTAGAAAGGAATAATGAAGAGAAGGTTAAGAGTTATGTAGAAGACATCAAGGGTCCTAACAAGAAGGAAGAATGTGAGCCCTAAAAGAAGAATATTTCATAAATGAAGAAAACTGAAGAATAAGATTACAAAAGAAACATATATCAAAGAATACCTTCCACTTTCAGGTATTAAAGAATTTTCAATCATTGTGAAGGAAACAACATAAGAGAAGATCGTGATCATCCAATGCATGAATTGAGAAGGACTACAACAAAAAGAAGATCATTCACTCCCATGTATCAAAATTTATTTTATGGTCATTGTTTTACTTGTAATAGCTTTGGACATAAAGTTATAGATTGTAGAGCTTATGGAAGAAATGGTCAAGCAATAAATGTGTATGTGACTCCATACAATATTGAATGTTACAAATGCCATAACTATGGACACATAGCTCGTGACTGTACAAGCATGTTGGATACTTCCATGAAAGAGAACATTGATATTAGATATAATAAGGTTTAGAAAAGAAAACAAGAACATGTAAAGGAAGAATAGATGAATGAAGAACACCCATAAGTCATACTCTTAGGATTTGAAGCAGTACAAGATTAGGAGAAATCTATAGGAAAAAAGGAAGATGTCAGGTACAAAAAGGTTTGGAGAATAAATGAAAATCAATAAGAACATGTGAATGAAAACCAGGTCCCAAATATCGTACTCACAATATTTGCAGCAACACAAAATCATAATGAATCTATAGGAAAAGAGGAAGATGTCATAATACAAGAAGAAGATGAAAAGGATGTCAAAATTCGGGAAGATGATAAAGAGGAAGATGTTGAAATTCTGGAAGATTATGAAGAGGAAGATTACTCTGCATTAGGGTGGCTTCCTCCACCTTTCTGAGCCATTCGACTTGGATACTCCCAATAAATATTAATATTGAAGAGGGGGAGTCTAAGAAACATCTCTACAGATAAAAGAACTATCTTTCAAGTAGTCTGAAGTGTTTGCATATTTTGGAAAGGAACGCATTCCCATTCAGGTATCAACTGAAAGTTATGAAGTATATCATTGGCACACTTCTCAGGAAGAGGTTCATGATTATATAGAGGATTACACATATGTATTCAGGTAGAGATATATTCAATACATACTTTTTCATACATGTAGAGTCTGATTTGTAGATTGAATATACAACTTGAAAATTAGTATGTAGTGATCAGTTGCAGAAGAATAAAGAGACATATGGGTCAACATGATGTGAAGTTGAGTTGAAAATTCATGGAAAATTTATGACATATGGACAGAGATGGATTTATGATATCATTATTAGGTCTAGAAAAATATATGACAACAGATGAAAGCATATTGACAAGTGCAATCAATTAGTCATGAGAAGGCAAGCATTGAAAGGCACATCAAGACAAGGAAATATAAATCGTCGACAGAAGCCATACTGTCAAAGGAAAATTGTTGAAAAGTATGGTCATTGATGTGAAATAGACAAGCCATGAATATTTGAAGTCAAGTAATTTTTGAATGATTTTTATATATGTCAATGAATTACAAGAGGAAGCACCAATGGACAAGAAGCATTGAAAGAGAGGAAAGAAAGAAAGTATAGGAAGCCCCACATTGATATACACATTGATATACACATAATATTGCAAAGAATTCAAGGGGAGAGAAATCGTTAGAGAGAGATATTAGGAAATAAATATCATAAGCATGAATATAGGGAGAGACATATTGATAGGGGGAGTTACCCTTTTTCCTATGATGTCAAAGGGGGGAAAAGAGAAAGATCAGAAGCATGAAGTCTGAGGGAGCATCTAGAAGGGGAGATACCCTTTTCCATTGATGTCAAATGGGGAGAGAAACATTAGGAGAGAAACACAAGGAGAGAAATATCAAGATCATTGGTCACAGGTGGAGCATGAGTGTTGGAGTATGACTATTTCCATCAATGCCAAAGGGGGAATTTGTTGGATAGTTGGTTGTCATTGATGTTATTGGACAATTAGTTTTCATTGATGTTAACAGAAGTGGTTTTCATTTATGTCAACATATGTGATGGGTATAATTGAATAGTATCCAAAGTATTTCCCTCATGGAATATCTTTAAGCATGGCCCTCACGAGAATATTCTTTGAAGAAGTCTACAAGAAACAAAGAGGTGTGGTCACGAGGCCCAACTTTGACTGAGGAAAATTCGGTTGAAGAACAATTCAAATGTATAAAAAATAATCATAGATGGATAGTTCTCGTCATTCCATTTCCAATGGTAGGTGGTATGCCATGTGGTTCCTCATGGTTGAGGAGTTATGCCCTCATGAAGTTGAAAGCCCCAAAGAATGGTCAAGAATCCCCTAAATGGTTGCAACAAGAAGTTACAAGTCATTAATTAAAGGGTAAAATGGTTATAACAAGAAATTACAAGTCGTCCCTAAAGTTAAGGAAATATTTTACATGGACAAGTATAAATACACTTCAATAAGTCTCTCATTCTTACACACACAAGTTCAATCTTTATCTATCCTTCAAGTGATCGTTTGGTAAATAGTTTTCATAGCATATTTGAGGAAATGAAGTATGAGGTAGTGAAGGGAAGAAAACGAAAAAAAAAATGTGATATTATCTTTCTAAGTTTATCCATGGGTTGTAGTGGAGCAAGGTGTGAACATCTGTGGGTCACAGTGGAGAAAAGTGTTAACATATGTGGGTTGATAGTGGGAAAGTCACGGATCTAAGAAAAATCCATGAAGAATATGTTATCTTTGGTTTGATAAATATGATATGCACCAGGTTGGTCTATTGGTCTGAGATAATATGCACCAGGTCTTATTTATGAGTAAAGGTATGTATTTTATGTATTATTTTTTAGGTTTGTATCATGGTAGTTATGGTAGATGCTTAAGGCATGTCTTAGAGGCTGTTTTGGTACATGGTTGAGATTCATGTCTTGGTGATATTGATATATGATTGAGACATATCCTTGGTACATTGTGTATGGTTGTTATGGCTCATTGTTAGAGGAACATATTTGTGATATTGGCATATATTTGAGGCATAACCTTGGTATATGATATTGGTTGTTATGGTACAACCTTGAGGCATATTTTTGAGACATCAACACATTTTGGAGATTTGGGAATATGCTTGAGGTACACCTTGGTGATGTTATGGTACAGTGATTAGAGACCTATCTTAGATATCTTGGTATCTAGTTTGGAATATGTCACGGTGATGATACCACATGCTTGAGCCACTTCATTGATGATATCCTATTGTATATATGGTTACATATGTATGAGGCACGTTCTTTGGTGCTTGGTTGAGGCACATCATTTGGTACATAGTTGATGCTTGGTACATGGTACATGGTGTTGGTTTATGATTGAGGTATATGGTTGATCATTGATGTTATGGTACCTACACTTGGAATATCTTATGGTACATAATGGATGGTATTCAGAGACATCTTGGTGATGTTATGGTTCATGAGTTAATGATGATATGGTAAATTTATAGAGGCACTTCTTGGTGATCTTAGTACATGTTCTGGTACATGGTATGGTACATGTTTGATGCATAATTGATGTATGTTTAATATAGGTTGATGTACATGGTTGATGCATATGATATGGTATAGGTTTTGGCACATGGTCAATGTACATGTCATGATGATGATGGTATATCAGTGACAAATATAGCGATAATGATAGTAACAGTGATAGTGACAGTGATAGTGATAGGTTGGATGATTGGTTGATCATCAGTTACAGGTTGATGTGACAGTGACATGTTGGTTTATGTGTCAATGACCGTTTCAGTTACAGGTTGATCAGTGGTAGTGACAATTTGAGTCTACAATTATATTTTCAGGGTGGAAAGACAAGGCAAGGAAATGGAGTTGTAGCCTCCTTCTGGTTCGTGCTAGATAATCAGGGAGTCATAGATTCCTTCAGGTTGGATCCTATAAATCAAGGGGTTGTATTATCCTTCTCAGGGAGTTGGATATTCCTTCAGTTTGGCTCCTATAAATCAGGAGGTTGTATTGTCCTTTTGATTAGTGTCGGATAACTCAGGGTGTTGGAGCTTCCTTCAGGTTGGTTCCTATAAATCAAGGGGTTGGTGCCTACTTCTAGTTGGTGCTTCAGAATTGGGAAGTTGGTGCTTCCTATGAATGTATTCTTGATATATATAAGAAAACATTTTGTGGTTTTCTCCCATTTGGGTTTCCACGTAAAATTTGTTATATTGTGTATATGTGGTTGTTTATTCTGAACTGATGAATGATATTGTTTATGATGCAATGATATATTAAATGCATAAGTGACAAAATATCGAATATTGATGATAAATTTGAATTCTAAATATATTGTGATTGAAAGTGGTAAAAAGTGCTCATACTGATTCACCCCCCCCTCTTACTATTCCAACAACTTGGACCTTCATAGGGGCATGAAGCCCATAGTTTGGATGATGTGATCCTCCTATTGGACACTTGGGAGGATTAATGTTTTCTTTCGAGGAGCTTGGACACCATGCGATGATTACATGCTAGACCCTTCCACCTTAATGTTGGCCTTGGAAATCCTAAAATGTCATCTTTTATGCCCTAGACATCACATGGAAGATAGCATTTTTTATGTGTTTCTCATGGATGATGGTGATAGGATATGGTTTGATGGAGAGAGAGACACTTGGAATGAAATATAGCACATGGTGGCAAGGAACATGGTCTTTAGAGGCCCAACTTTTCTAAACTCACCCGATTACAACAATCTGGTATAGTGGAATAATGTTTTTAGGATTTACATGTGTTATCCACTCATGTACCTGATATATTAGAATAGTGTCCATTACAAATAGATTTATCAAGATTTAAGGAAAATATCCTAAATGAGCTCGAACTACTTGATGTTAAAAAGCTCACCAAAAATCTAAAATCCCTGAAAATAAACTTAAAGTATATCAAAAGAAAACATGGCACCCACTCGAATAATCTAGCTCCAAATACATTCCCCCTAACAAAAGGACACAACCACCAGACATAAGACAAGATAAGGTTAAAGACCAATGTTTTAGATGTAACGCACCTAACTGGAAACTAGGCCATAAGTGGAAAGACAAAAAGTTTTTTCATTGCAAAATAGACAAGAGTGACAATGACCAGGATGAAGAAGCAAGGGACATATCTTCATCCGATGAAGAAACAAATAATGAAGACTCATGAAATATCCATGAGTTAGGGTATCAAAATTAAAATCTGACACTCTTTGTTGCTGCAATGATGGGTATTTCTCAGCCCCAAACTCTAAAAGTTTATGGATATGTTAAGAAAACTAAAATAATAGTGCTAGTTGACAGTGGCAGTTCACATAACTTTATAGATACAAACATAGCAAGGATATTAAACATATTCATTCATCCTACCTCTGAATTTCAAGTCTCCATCCCAGGAAATAGGACTATGTCATGTGATGGGAAATTCCACAAGGTAGAAATATCCATGAGTAACTACAAATTAAAATCCCCCATGTATGCTATGCCAATAGAAGGGGTATATATTGTCTTGGGGGCCCAATGGCTAGCCATAGTTGGTACTATTGGATTAAACTTACAAGCGAAATTCATAAGGTTTTATCCAAATGGGGAAAAGTACAAATTACATGGAATTGACTATCCTCCCCCACAAATAGTCTCATCCAATAGAGTGGAAAAAATGATTAAAAAAGGAGCCCAAGATTATTTCTTACACTTCTATGCAATAGAGGGTACTACTAAATAGGACAAAAAAGATGATCCCCAGAAATTGGAAAAACATTCTTGGAAAGTATAACACCATTTTTCAATAACTTCCTCATGGGCTTCCTCCTCCTCGTTCTAGAGATCACATCATAGAATTAATCCATGGTTTTGCACCAATTAGTAAAAAAGTCCTATAGAAAATCATACCAACATAAGACATAAATTGAGCGATTGGTTCAATAATAATTGGACTGTGGTGTTATTACTTGAAGCAAGAGTCCTTTCCTAGCTCCGGTCATACCTTTTAGGAAAAAGGACGAATCATATAGACTCTATATTGATTATCAATCACTAAAAAAAATATGATAAAGGATAAATTTCCAATTCCAATTGTTGATGATTTATTAAATGGGCTCCATGGCGCCAAATATTTTTCCAAACTAGAACTGAATTCAGGTTATTAACAAATAAGAATTTGAGAGGAATACGTTCCCAAAACTTCTTTTTGTACCCATGAAGGGTCGTACTAATACCAAGTCATGTATTTCGGCCTATCCAATGCTCCTGCTACCATCCAAGCAGTAATTAATGATTTATTTTGTGCATACTTATTAAAGTTTGTACTTGTCTTCTTTGATGATTTCCTTGTTTATAGAAAAAAATGGAACTCACATCTCAAGCACAATGAGACAATATTAAAAATCTGTCAAGAGAATAAGTTCTATGCTAAAAAATCCAAATGTAGTTTTGGACAAAAAGAGATAGTATTTTTGGGACATGTTGTATCAGATGAAGGAATCAAGGTTGATACAAACAAAATTGCGACAGTTACTGTGTAGCCTAGCCCCAAATCAATCACATTGTTATGAGGATTCTTGGGTTTTACCGGGTACTACAAAAGGTTTGTTCGAAACTATGTACAAATTGTGGCACCATTAACACCATTATTGAAGAAAGATGCATTTAAGTGGAACGATGAAGTCAAAGCATGTTTTAGAAGGTTGAAGCTCTTAATGAAATCCACTCCGATTTTTCTAGCACCAAATTTCTCCAAATCATTTGTCCTTGAATGTGACGCTTCAGAAGCTGGGTGAGGTGTCATACTTATGCAAGATAATCATTCCATCACATTCAAAAGTTGAAAATTCAAAACAAGGGATCAAACAAAATCAACATATGACAAAGAAATCTTGGAAATTATGCATTCCTTGGTTAAGTGGAAACAATACTTGTTGGGAGCGAAATTTCTCATGAAAAATGACCACAATAGCTTGAAGTATTTTTTAACTCAGAAAAATATTTCATCATAGCAGCAAAAATGGGTGAGCAAAATCCAGATCTTTGTTTTTGATATTGTTTATTAAAAAGGGAAGAAGAATTTGTTTATGGAAAGGTTATCAAGAAAACTCGATAATGATGCTACTATATGTGTTATTTCCATCATCGTTCTTGAATGGATCTCAGAATTCCAAACTGAGTATATCAAAAATCCAGAAATTGGAAGACTGATAGAGGAAGTCGAAATAAACCCAACTACAAATCCTAAATTAACTTGGGAGAATGACATATTGTGGTACAGACAACATATATTTTTTCCTAGCTCTTCCAAGTTCAAAATCCATGTTTTGAAAGAAAATCATGATTCTCCATTATCATGGCATGTGGGGTTTTTCAAAACTTACTACAATATACACTATTCCTTCTTCTAGAAAGGTATGTGATCCAACATTTAGAAATATGTGGTAGAATGCGACACCTATCCAAGAAAAAAGTTTGAAAATATTTCTCCTCCAAGTCTTCTACAGCCTCTTCATATGCCATCTAAAAAATGGTTTGAAATATCTATGGACTTTATTACTGGTCTTCCCATATTTGAAGGAAAATATGTTATATTCATAATCGTTGAATTATTAACCAAATACGCCCACTTTGTCGGGATCTCTTCAAAGGCCAATGCTAGTCATGTCATTGATAGCTATGTTAAAAATATTGTTGAACTTCATGGATTTCCCAAAGTTATCGTAAGTGATAGGGATCCCAAGTTTACTAGCAATTTTTAGAAGGAACTATTTTTCTAGGTGGGGACATCCTTAACCATGAGCACTTCATACCATCCCCAAATAGATGGCCAAACTGAAGTGGTTAATAAATTCCTCTAAGGGTATCTAAGGAATTTTGTGAATGATTTTCAAAAACAATGGATCAATTGGCTACATCTCGTAGAATGGTGGTACAATAGTACATATCATACCTCAACAAAAACGTCCCCATTTGAAGCATTGTATGGTTATATCCCTCCCTCTATTAAGGAGTATGTTATCAATTCTAAGGTTCCTTTCATGAAATATTATCTAGCCACATCGGATGAATTTATACACACTCTTAAATATCACCTCGAACAAGCAAGGACTAAATGAAACAACAAGATAAGAAAAGAAGAACCGACCAAGAATTTATGACAGGAAATTGGGTGTTTGTTCGACTGCAGCCTAACAAGCAAAGTTCTATTAAAAATTTCAAGAAATACAAACTAGCTCCTAAGTTTTATGGACCCTATCAAGTTTGAAAGAGAGTTGGACAAGTTCCTTACACCCTTAATATTCCAAATAAAATAAAATTGCATGATGTTATTCATGTTTCTTGTTTGAAGAAAAAACTAGGTCCTATCGTCCATATGAAAACATTTTTTCCTGTTTTATATGAATAAGGAAGATTAATTTTAATTCCTAAAGGAATCCTCAAAGTACGAACCAAATTCCTACATTCTATAATAATTAATGAATATCTGATCAAATAGAAGAACCTACCTAAAAATGAAGCTACTTGGGAAGATGAGGTCTTTAGATCTAAACATTCTCCCCTGCCCATGCTTCGAGGATGAAGATTTTCAAGGAGAGATGACTTGTAATATATGTGTGTGTGTGTGTGTGTGTGTGTGTGTGTGTGTGTGTGTGTGTGTGTTACATTTAAACTAATTAAAACGCAAAGTCGCGGTCTTTTGCATAAAGAGATGTGACTTTACCCAATTACGTGTATATATAACTCATTTTGTATACCAAATACATCATCAAATAAAGGATATTATATGTTATTTAATACATTCATTGCTATATTTGGCTTTCATCTTCCATAATGTATCCCTAGGAGGCCTAATGTCACCCTTTAGGGCATGGAAACACTCCTAAAAGGGAAAATTACTTTATGTCTTTGTAATTTTAAGTTGTAAAGGAAAAATACGAAGGGTCGACCTCTCTAATTTGATTTTGACTTTTGGAAAAGTGGACAAATTGGTTTTTAGTGATATTTTATAAATAAAGGTCACTTTTATTTCATTTGAACATAAATCTCATTGGAGAATTACATAACATTGGTTGAAATTTTCACCCTATTTGGGAATTTCTCTCTCTCTCTCTCTCTCTCTCTCTCTCTCTCTCTCTCTCTCTCTTTGTGAATTGTGGATGATATTTATTGTATTTTGGGGAATACAATATAGGCTCTATCTCTTTGATACTTTATTCTTGGTATGTTGGTGGGATATTCTTGATAAGGAAGGGTTTCTTCATGCTTTTCTTGGATTTGGTAAGGAATTTTTGCATTAATTGTGTTGTTTTCTTCTTGTTTCAAGATAAAATTTTCTAAACCTTTGGAGGAGTATAAGGGCATACACCCTCTATCAAGATATACTTTTTTATCATTTAATAAGCTACTTTGAAAAGGTTTCTACACAGAGTAAAAGGCCTTACACCCTTGTAGATTTTCCTTTCTAGGTTTTGTTTTCTCTAGGGATTAAAATAACTTACACCCCTAGAGAAGTAAAAAACACTATCTATTACACCAGAGAATCCATTGCCCCAATTGATAATGAACTAATCAACTTGCATTGAAGATATAATAATGTTGCATTGGTATACATGAAATATTGAGATATTGCAATTGTCTAAGTTGGATTTGATTCTACATGTTATAAGCCTTCTTGTGCCCCAAAGGCATCTTGATTGGACTAGTAATTCTCTTTTATTTTACAAATACATCATAGCTACTGAAAAATCATTGTTTTTTTCATTTAATTCTCACTATTCTACCACTAAAATTCACTTGCAAGCTGTCATTATTAAACTACTTGTTATTGGTTATCTTTTGGGCGGATTGTTTGCTGATTTTGGTGGCTAGAAGTTGTTTCTTTAGCAATTTTTTTCTACAGCCATTAGGATGTTATAAAAACTTGTTGATAACATCACATAATATCCCCCTAATCACCACCAAATTCTTTATTTAATAATTGGAAGTTTGACTAGTCATTGTTAGCTTTATTTCTGATATCTTGTACTATATTTTGGATGGTTAAATTTGAAGCTATTAACATCATTCATTGATAATATATATATATTTCTATACTTGTGCAATTTGGGACATCAAGTATTATTTATTTATTCCCCTTGATTAAAGGCTTGGTTTATCATCTTTTGTCTTGTTCCACGCAGGGCTAACATTGTTTTGCAGGTATCTAACACTTGGAAACCATTAAAATTCTTACAAGAATCATTATCAAGACTTTATTCATATCCAAAATTGACCTCTAGGCATTCACCTTCATCTTCATCTCATTTTCCATCTCAATCCCCCTAGGGTCATTGCTATTCCCCCCTTGTAGAGATTACATCATCACTGAAGAAAGAGGAGTTTCTATCTAAGGTGATAGTGGGTAGGTACTCTCGTAGTTGTCTCACCTGGCTATAAATTTAATCTGGAGACTCCATTATTGGACATACCCAAATGGGGGACTATCCTATTCATCGACATATACCTAAATGTCCTATACCTTCACCTAAACATCCTAGTTCTCCACCTTCATCCACCTCTTATGTTCATACACCTTCGTCTATCTCTCCCTTACCTATACCTATTGTTGTAAATATATTCCAAGAACCTTAGGAAGAAGATGTATACAATCCATTGAATATGAAAAATATCCATGGATCACCCCACAATTTCCCAAAGGTTTTAAATAATGTTTTCCCACCTTTTCTAGTGATAACCCTGCCCTGGTACAACATCATTTGGACACTTTTTCAATATTTCTTCAATGCTATGATTAGTATGAAGATGTATAGATGAAGATCTTATCTTTATCTTTCGTAGGGAAAGGCAAGGAGTGGTATGATAATATCTCACCAGGGGAAATTTCCACTTGGGACACCTTCCAATATCTCTTCATCAAAAGATTCACAAAAGATTAATATTGTGTACCCTTTATGACTAGCTCTACCATTGCCGAAGGAAACCAAGGGCGGACATGAGGGATTTCAACGACATGTTTAATATCCTCATAAAAAAAATTCCTCGAGATTTGAAACCATCTAAGGATTCGATTTTCCGATGTTATATGTGAACTGTGAATGATCCCTATACTTCTCTTATAGGGGAAAAACATCCCTCTACCCTGATAGAAGCCCAGGAGATGGCATGTGAGATAGAGTAAAATATAATATCCTCCCATCTTCATAACGTCAATTACCCTCCAGATACTGGGAAATATAATCAAATGATTCACTTTACCCAATCTACACCTCCTAGTGAGGCTCTATATGTTACCAAGACATATCTACAAATGGAAGCGAGAAAATTTGATGTCAAAGTTGCTAATCATATGCTTGAATCCTTAAAAGAACAAAGGTGCCACATGTAACTAAGGAATTTCTCTCCATTATAAAGGAGAAGATAAATATTGAGGAGATTTTTGCAGAAAATAGAGCTGAAGAGGAGATGTTAATATATGTCAAAACGCTTCTCCCCCAATTGCATAAAACAAATCAGGAGATTGATATCAATTTCAACCAAGAGAAAGATGTTATAGAAAGGGAGGATCTCCTGATAATCATCCCTACAAGGAAAATATGAAGTCACCCACCTTTTCTCATTACTTTAAAGATAAATCACTTATCTTTCCACAAATGTTCTTTGAATTCTGGGGATTCTGCAAATATCATGACACTACATTTCATCAAGAAACTTGGATTGAATATAACAAAGAATTACAAGAATACTTGTCATATGGACTCAAGGAACATTATAGTCTGTGGTATTATTGAAATTTTGGAAGAAAGCCTTGAACAATATCCATACGTGTCTTTCCTAATGGGTGTCATAGTCATTGAAGTTCCAGACACATGGAAATTGTTACTATCAAAGGAATGGATAAATGGAATGCGAGGGAGTGTTCATAAAAAAAAATTGTATGTCATCATTCCAAATGTCAATGGGGATCCCTTCGTCTTAGATCATGAGGCCCCCATCATAGAACAATATGGGAACTATAAATTTTTGTCACATCAAATCCATGCGGTTAGTGAAGAAATTGACTACACACATATCTTATCAAATTCTCTATTTTAGGATCAAGAGAAAAGGGATGAATGTTGGGCCTTATAATTTAACAGGGCACATTCAAGTTTAGGTTCAGGAATTGGGATAGTCCTGATATCGCCAGAAAAAGGATTTTCCTTTTTCTTATGTAGGCTTGAGTTTGATTTCACTAATAATATTGTTGAATATGAATCTCTCATATTAGGATTAAATATCAGGTCCTTACATGTAAGAGGATATTCAGATTTGATCCTCTCCCAAGTTAAGAGATATTTTTCTACCAAGAAACCATGGCTAAAACAATACAGGGATGTTGTTTGGGATTCCATGAAAACTTTCAATGAATTTTCAGTCGAAGGTATCCCTAGAGAACATAATTTCATAGCAGGTGCTTTAGCCGTGTCTGCCTCCACCTTACAAGCTTGTAGTGAGATCACTCCTTATAAGGTGGAAGTCAATTTTAGGCCTTCAATTCCCGACAATTTGGAACATTGTCAAGTTTTTGATGATGAAAAACTTATTTAATGTTTCCTCCAAAATTATGGTGAGTTTTCAAATAATCAGATCAATTTTCTAGCCAAGGAAACAAATATTGAAGTTATAAATCTTCTTGATGATTCTTTACCAAAGAGTATAGATCCTTTTGAGTGCATATTTGATCAAAATGACATGTACAATGGAAGGGAAACAATCCAGGAAGATGATGAAATCATTGAAGTAAATATTGGTACTGATGCATCCCCAAGAATAATTAAGCTCAGGAAGGGGAGAACACCTTCCGAAAGAGAATGGTTATTGGCTCTTATCAGATAATTTAAAGATTGTTTTTCTTGGGAATATGGAGATCTCAAATATTTCTGAGAGGATTCCATGCAACATGTTATTCCCCTCAAGGAGGGTGAAAAACCATTCATGTAAAAGATGAGGAAAATTAACCCAAAAATCGCACCTCGGGTCCAGAAGGAACTACAAAAGATAGTAGAAGAAGGGATAATTGAACCCATCAGATATTTATCATAGGTATCCAACCCTGTGATTGTTCAAAAAAATAATGGTGATATCAGATTGTGTGTTAGTTTTAGAAACTTAAATCAAGCTTCACTCAAGGAAAAATTACCCTTTACTCAACATGGAGCA
The DNA here is from genome assembly GCA_009831015.1 of Picea engelmannii. NCBI lineage: Eukaryota > Viridiplantae > Streptophyta > Pinopsida > Pinales > Pinaceae > Picea > Picea engelmannii. Next base: position 2,535,227 of record ML776941.1, read on the forward strand.
CCTATTGCAAAGAGTTACTGGAGTAGGAATGATGTCCATGCTTGATGGATTTTCAATATATAAACAAGTATTGGTAAGAAAATATGATCAACTTAATACTTACTTCAATACCCCATGAGGGACCTATAAGTATTTACATATTCCCTTCTGGTTGACCAATGTTCAGTCTACATTTCAATGTTCCATGGATTATGCTTTCAGGGATATAGTTGGAAAAATCATAGAGATTTACCAAGATGATATTATAGTCATTTCGAAGAAGAGAACTCAATGCATTCAACACCTGTGAGCGATCTTTGAGAGATGTAGAGAGTATGGTATCTCTCTCAACCCCAAGAAATCGATTTTTGGGGTAGATAAAGAAAATTTATTGGGATATATGATCTCCAATGATGGAATTTTGATAGATACTTCTAGAATAAAAGCAATTGAGAAGATTCCTCTCCCTAAGGATAATATGTTTTTACAATCATTTTTTGGTAAAATTAATTTCATAAGAAGATCCATCCCAAATTTCACCAAAATTGTCAAACCATTGAATCATTTGTTGAAAAAGGATGTTTGTTTTTAGTGGGATGATAGTGATAAAAGGGATTTTCAACATATTAAAGCGGATATAATTGTTGCACTAGTTTAGGTGATACCAAAGTTTACTAAATACTTCATCATCTTCTCCTTTTCCTCAAATGACAACATTGCAGGAGTCCTTTTGCATAAAAACTATGAAGGAGACGAGAAACCGATTCCTTTCATGAGAAAGGTGCTCAGGGAATCAGAAATGATTTATAGAATCATTGAGAAGAAAGAATATTCCCTTTTTAAGTATCTCAAGAATTTTAGAATGTATGTGTGGTATAACAAGGTCAAATATTTTGCCCCTTATACAACAGTGAAGGACGTTTTATCACAACATGATTGTCTTGGTTCAAGAGGAAAGTAGGTGTCACAAATACAAGAGTATGACTTAGAAAAAAACCATAAAATATAATAAAAGGGAAAGGATTATCCAAAATGTTGATTGAAGGAAATCAAGAAGCTATTGAGATGGTAGAAAAAGAAGAGGACAATGTTGTCATAAGTGAAATTGAGAATGACAAATGGTGTTCAGATGTCATATATTATTTGAATAATATTACGTTTCCTAATCATGTAATTGATCACAAAAGAATGGATTTAAGACTCAAAGCCATGAATTATCTACTAACACAAGAAAGTCTTGGATGGAGGAATCTCGATGGAGTGATTCTCAAATGTGTAAATAAAGAGGAGGCGAATATGTTAATTTCAAAAAATCATTCAGGGTACTGTGGAGGTTATTTTGTTGCTCGCACCACCACTCATAATATTTTGAGGGAAGGGTATTATTGACCTACTATATTCTTCGACACACAACAATATGTCTTATATTGTCAATACTTTTTGGGACAACAATGATTGTCTTCCCTTCCTCTAAATATTGTGGTGGTTGAAGCACCTTTTGAACAATGGGTATTAGACTTTATTGGTCAATGTAAGGAAAAATCCAGTAACATTTATTGATGGGTCCTAAGAACTATAGATTACTTCACTCTATGGGTGGAGGCTATCCCAACGAAAAATGCAACAAAAGAGGTGGTGATTAATTTCCTCGGAGAAAGAATAATCACCAGGTTTGACGTTCTTGCTAACATTACCACATATAATGCTAGGAATTACATCTCAATAGCTCTGAATGAATTTTGTTTCAAGTACCTGATTGTTCTATCAAACTATTCAAACTACTACCTTCAGGGGAATGGTTTGGCAGAGTCCAACAATAAGAACATCATGAATATCTTGAAGAAATATTTTGGAGAAAATAAGAAGAGTTGGGATGGAAAAATAAAGTATGATCTTTGGGAAGATCACACAATAGTTAAAACATCCACTGGAAAAACTCCCTTCGAATTAATTTACGGGATGGAAGTGCGATTTCCCATAAATATTTAGATTTCAGCCCTGCAAATAGACTAGCATTTCTCCACTGATAAAGAAAAATTGCAGAGAAGAATTGATCAACTCATAGAACTAGATGAGACCAAAAGAATGGATTTTGATCAAATGGAAAAGAATCAAAGGAACTTTCAACTGCAAGTCAAGACAAAGGGATTTCAAGGAAGGAGATTTGGATTTGATGTAGGATAAAAGAAGGGAGAAACCTAGGATGCATCAGAAGTTTGATATTTTATGGTTGGGACCATAGAAGATTGAGGAAAGATCTAGGTTTGATTATTTCTATTTGCCTACCAGCGAAGGGGAGGAAGATGCATTTACTAGTAAATGGATCTCTCCTCAATATTTATGTTCCATACGGAACTTGACTTCTACAGGGCCATGGGTCCCAAGTAAGTAAGTAGGTCATTTTATTTCCCTCGCATTTGCATTTGCTTGATCATGATAGTTTATTTACATTTACATATAGTTGTGTGTCATTTTCATTTTTCTTTACCTGCATTATTGCATACTTGTTATGGTCATTTTCTTTAATCATATTACATGTTAGTGTAGAAATTTTTGAAAAAATGCAAAATTTTGTTTTCTAAAAGTTAGTTGAAATTTTGATTATATGAACAAAGGGTGAGTATGCCACCCTTTATATCCAACATTTTATTTGTTTTAGTGTGTGTAGGAACAAGTCTTACCAGGAGATGTTGAGGTTCTCATGCACTCTACGACGAGCACATGTCCCCTAGTAGGAGATAGATGTTATCCCCCCCATGCTAGGGATAACTAAGGAGATGATGTCTCAAGGCCCAAAGGTTGTAGACATGGAGTACCGAGAGGCATACGAGAAGAAAGAGGAACCTATCTTACCACACATCACCCTTTTATCGATGGAAACACTGTCCACCACACCATCTAGGCTCATAGAGGACAATAGGTCTTGCTCCATGAGATAACAATTCTAGTTTTTTGGTAAGTGTCATTATAATAAATGAAGGATTGAATATGTTGCAAAGAGTACTTTATTGATTTTGAAAACGTTTGATTGGAAACTATGATTGTCGCCCCATTTCACCTTGGTGTTTGACGTGTTTCCCTATTAAGTGGTCACCCCTGGGAAAATGGTTGCTAACAGGTGGTCTCCTTCAAGGGTTATTGTACAACTCCTGCATATACATATCACTTTCCATAGTTCTTCCCCTTTCATCTCCTCATCTTTTGGGTTTTCATTCATATTGACCCAAGAAGTGATCATACCTCATTTCATGGGTAGAAGAGGATAAAGGTATGGAGCCAAATTGTAGATGCTATAAAAGAATAAGAAATTTATGTTGAAAATAAAGTGAACACAACAAATAATGACCATCAAAATATGGTCCAACTTGTTCTCTACTTACTCATTTCTTTCCCCGATCCCAATTGAAAATCCCAAAGCTTGAGAACCTTATAAAGGGAACTAGAAAACTACAAATAAATGGAAGGAGGGATTGAAAAGATGGCTAAGAAGGGGTCTCAAAAAAATATCACCTAAATAGTTGGTAACTCAAGAGCAAGCGCACCCTCTACATAGACACCCATAAATGAGACAATATGAGCCCTTTCATGTCAAGAAACCCCATGCCTAGAAGTCACACCCCCATCCATCTCATACTCCTTACATGACTTAGAGAGGGTCCTTTTGGAAAGGAATCCTTGACTTGGGGAATTATCTACACAATAGGTCACCATGACAACCTCCCATACTTAAATTTGGAAAGTTGTATAAGGTCTTTGAGCATTTGTTTATTTTTAAAAGGGGGGATTTGATGCACATGTTTGGGATTTGATGCGACTTATGGACCCTTGGAGGGTGAATTTGTTTATCTTTGTAGGGCCTTTCTAGGTGAAATTATTTTCATCAAGGCACAAGGTTACTTGGACCTTCACAGGGGCATGGAACCCATAGTTTGGATGATGCACCCCTCCCATTGGACACTTGGGAGGATGAGAATTTCCTTTGGAGGCACTTGGACACCATGAGATGATTACATGCTATCCCCTTGCACCTCAACATTGTCCTTGGAAGGCCTGAAAGGTCATCTTCTATGCCCTAAATGTCACATGGAAGCTAGGGTTTTTTATGGGGTTCTCATGGTTGATGGTGATGTGACACGGTTTAAAAGAGAGAGAGACCATGGGAATGAATTATAACACTTGGTGGTAGGGAACTTAGCCTTTGGAGGCCCAACTATCTTCACCAAAAGGCTCAACGTCTCCCTAGGAGGCCTAATGTCACCCTTTAGGGCATGCCGTCACCCCTAAAAGGGGAAATTACTTTATGTATTTTTAATTTTAATTTTTAAAGGAAAAATAGGGAGGTTCAACCTCTCTAATTTTATGTTGACTTTTGGAAAAGTGGACAAATTGGTTTTTAGTGACCTTGTATAAATAATTTTCACTTTCATTTCATTTGAACATAACTGTAACTGGAGAATTACATAACATTGGCTGGAATGTTTTCCTTATTTGGGAATTTTTCTCTATCTCTGACTCTCTTGGTGCATTGTGGATGATGTTTCTTTTATTTTGGTGAAGAAAAGGTAGGCGCTATACCTTGGATGCTTTATTCTTGGTATATTGGTGGGATATTTTTGATAAGCAAGGGGTTCTTCATGCTTTTCTTGGAATTGGTAAGGAAATTATTCACTAATTGTGTTGTTTTCTTCTTGTTTCAAGATAAATTTGTATAAAACCTTGGAGAAGTATAAGTAAATACATCGTCCATCAAGATATACTATGTCATCATTGAATAAGATACTTTGAAAAGGTTTCTACATGGAGTAAAAGGGATTATGCCCTTGTAGATTTACCTTGCTAGGTTTTGTTTTCTCTAGGGAGTAAAAGGGCTTACACCCCTAGAGAAGTAACAAACCCTATCTGTTAGAAAATAAACTCCATTAACCCAATTGATAAGGCACTAATCAACTTGAATTAGAGATATAATATTGTTGCATTGGTATACGTGAAATATTAAGATATCACAATTGTCTAAGTTGGATTTGATTCTACATGCTATAAGCCTTCTTGTTCCATAGGGGCGTCTTGATTGGCCTACTAGTTCTCTTTTATGTTAAAAATTAATTTTAAAACCATTAGGGCTTCTGCAAAATAATATTTTCTTCATTTATTGCTCACTATTCTACCACTAAAATTCACTTGCAAGCTTCCATCATTAAACTACTTGTTATTGGCTAGATTGTTTGATGATTTTGGTGGCTAGAATTTGTTGTTGTAGAAATTGTTTTATAAATCCATTATGATGTTATAAAAGCTTGTTGATAACACCACATAAAAACCCCCTAATCACCAACAAATTATTTCTTTAATCATTGGAAGTTTGAACAGTCATTGCTATATTTATTTATGATATCTTGTATTAGATTTTGGATGGTTAAATTTGAAGATATTAACATCATTAATTGTTGATCTATATATTTCTATACTACTACAATTTGGGACAGAAAGGATTCTTTCTCAATTCACCTTGATTAGAGGATTGGTTTATCATCTTTTCTCTTGTTTCAAGCAATGTTAACATTGTTTTGCAGGTGTCTAACACTTGGAAATCATTCACCTTATTACAAGTCTCAAATTATCAATACTCTATTCAACTCCAACCTTGACCTATAGGGGTTCTTATTCATCATTATCTCACTTTTCATATCAATCCCCCTAGGGTCATCGAGATCCCCCGTTTGTGGTGATTACATCATCACTAAAGTGAGGGGAGTGTCTATCTAAGGTGACAGTCGGTAGGCACTCCCATAGTTGTCTCGCCTGTGTGGTTTGGGATGGGATTTTCCCAAGTTACAATTCATGCGATAACAAAGGGTAAATCACATGAAAATAAAGTTCACACTTGCTTTGAAACTAAATCAACACTTGTACTCGGAAAGGAAATTCACTCTTGCTAAAATTAAAATTCGCTCTTGTTGGAATTGAAATTCACACTTGCTGAAATTAAGTTCACACTTGCAGAAATTAAATTTACAATTATGGAAATTAAACTCACATTGATTGAAATTAAATCCATACTTATTGAAAAGGAAATTGTAGAAATTAAACCTATCATTTCCAATGTGATCATTGTATATAACTTAGAGAAATAAACCTAATTATTGATTTAAGAACAATCTTATTGAGATGAATGCAATGAACATAAATTATAAATCTAATTTATAAATGAAATACAATTCTACTGGAATAAATAACTTTGAAACATAATTCCACTAAAATGATAAATCTAATTTATAAATGAATTAAAATTCTATGGAAATAAATATAAATTATCATTTACAATTACAATATATAAGAATAAAATAAAAACAATCTAAAATATAATTCTTATATAGAACTGTAATAAGAAATGAGTATGATTTAACAAATAAATGCAATCCTATAAAGAAGTAATTGTCAAAACAAATAAAATCACATAATAAGAAATTAAAAGCTACCTAAACTACACAACACTATATTCTACTATATTCTATTAGAGTGGACCATGCCTCCATAGAATAGAGTTTCGATATTAACCTACATTGGTATTAAGAGCATACAAAATAAACAAAAATGAAACTAATACTTGTATTAAAGAATAATTCTTACATCGATCCAAAATTAGAGAGCGCTCATTTCTTTCTAAGAATCTCTTTTATACACAACCTTACTTTAAAATAGAAATTAAAAAAGAAGAAGCATAAATATAGATTCACTTGAAAATTAATAAATCTCAAAATAGTTACAATCATTTTACAATTTATAAAGTAATAAAAATGATTTTCAATATTCTTTCCAAATCCCAATAAATTTTGGAATGCCTTTAATTTTCAAATTTGTATTAAGATACATGGGTTATAACTTATAACAACTTGCCCAAAATACGGCCAAAATAATTATTAATGGTGTGTGAATCTCTATATCCAGGGAATATATATGTGAAATCTTTACATTCATAATAAAAACAAATATGCACACGTGGGCATATAAAAATATTCCTCTCAATAATTAAAACAATAAAATATATGTTTTAAAACAATAAAATATATGTGTTATTCTCTTCCCCAAGTGGTTGCATGATTGGTGGTGGTTAGTTTCCTCGTCTGTAGCATGTTAAATTTCCAACACATGAATCTACAAATAGTTTGTACCATTAACTTAAATCTTCTCCAACTTGTATTCTGCGGACCCATAGCATAAGATCTTGAATTAATATCCTATTGCAACTTGTCCACAAATAATACATTAATTATAAGTAAATAAAAAATATGCATTTCTCCCCATGTTAATCATATTTTTAATTAAAATACTAAAGAAATGCAATGGAAAACACCTTATGCCAAAATTATGGTTTTAAGCATCAAGAAGGATAAATGTGGGGTTATGGGTAAGTAAACAAATATGTAAAGGATGACAAAAAGATGACAATTCTGAGGCTTGTCAGTACTCCAACCACATGGAATTGTAACCTCTATGGCACACCATCCAATATCATCATGGAAACACCCATAGTGACCCCCTCTAGTTTCCTCCTCACTTCACAGAGGTTTTGTGCAACATCTTCATCCCCCCCACTATGTCTAGATGGTACTTCTCTCTAACTTTGTGGTATTTCAAGGCCATCTCATCTAGCTAGAATCGACCAACATTTGTTTCAAATATAAATGATTCCAATCATTGCATACAAAAATATATATAATACTTTAAAATCCAAAAAAACTTATAATTTCAAACAAAAAAAACCCCTTGTTCTTCCTTGCCAATTTCTTCCCATTGTGCTCAAGAAGGTAGTACGAGCTCTGGATCATGTCAAAATTATTTTCCATCATAGATATAGTCCTTTATCATGATGATATGATCATACCACGAACCAAATAAATCTTGGCCAAAAGTATTCATGGGCGAGTTTTCCCCAAGGAAAGACATACAATATGTCCACCTATGCATATTGGGGTTGATTGGCTCACTGAATGGTGTATATAAACAAAGACACATGGCTGGTACTCTCTCTAGAAATAAAGTATAAAGTATTGATCCATACATGAATTATTTTTTTTCCTGTCCTACACCTGGTTAATTGATCCCTCATGTTGACCACCATTCATGTGCACCAGTCACAAACGGTGGGTTGTATACACTCTAGAAAATAGTGGATTCATGCACCCAAATACAAGTGTGGTGCAGTGGACTCTACTACCTAAGTGATGGTGAATAATATGGTTCTAATGGGAATTTGTTGGAAATCATTTATTTATAGTTGGTTTCTACTCTTTCTTGACTCTAGTCTACAATGACTAGTTATGTACTCATCCATGGTCCCAACAACTCCATGCCTACCACCTCCTTTTAGGATTATTGGTCAACACACCAAGATAATCTTACAAGGAAAATATATCTCCTTGAAACACATGTAGATAATTTCATGTCCCACTCTAAAGTATTGTTGAACTAGATCCCAAAAACACACAAGCCTCTATAATATGACCAATATGGTGTTTGGGACGAAGTGTCGTTGTATATATGCTTTAGGCTAGAGTGTCTGTGTGGTATTAATTCGAAGAGCATGTATGATGACAGGTTGGTGAGCCTAGCATTGTGGATTGTAATCACACTCTGATATCTTAATAAAATACATCACGATTGAAAATTAATTAAGACAAGAGAGTATGGGGGGATAGGAGTCCACAAGAGGGAATGGGGAACAAGAGATTATGGAAAGTGGCTTAGGAAAAGGGGGTTAAGTCAAACATTAAATTAATCATGAGTCAGATCCTAAGTCGTATTCGTATGTTTTAATCCTAAGTTATCAAGTGGGGGGACAAAATACCAAGTGTTGGGTAAGTATGTATTTGAGTGCCACTTGTCCAAACGAGAACATGCATATAAAAATCTTGGTCTTGGTGAGGAAGCCATCATTCTCATCATTATTTCTTGATATTTTTGGTCTGGAGAATATTGGGCATGATCTAGTGAGCCACTATGACCCTGTTACCTTGTGAAACCATGTGAAGCCTAGGTGGATTTGGGTGTACAATTCTCATTGGGTTGCCTTGGGGAAGGTTGGATCCATATAAAGAGAATTCTATAGGATAGGTTTAACTAGGTTTGAGGCCTAGAGGGTTATTGGAGACTCCATTATAGTAGTTGGTGTTCTTGGAACCATAGAGCTCTGAGACATCCTAGTTGACCAATGTTGGATCACTTGAAGGGAAGTGGGATAGCCTGAGGCACTATGGTGCCAAAATGGGTTGTGCAAGATGATAGGGAAAGAGATGTCATAGGTTGGTAGTGTTGTTGGAGTTTGGTAACTTGTCCTAGGCATTGTTTGCACTGACTATGAGACCTTAGTTGGATTAGTTATCCTTTTCCCCACTGGATTCATAACCACATATTAAGGGTGAAATTTTGTTGAGAGTACTAGAACAATAGTGACTATGGCTAGGTGGAATGTCTAAGATTTGCAGTCAATCAATGATTTCATAAAAAATAAATTTTCTTTATGTTATGTGATTTTTTGTTGAGTAGTGTATATTTATATGTGTTTAATTCGTGTGATGCTATAAATGTTTATAATTATGCATGGAATGATATGTTGGTAAGACAAAATAAATTTTTACCATGCAAAACATATTATTATTATCTAATACAGTTTAAATTACATTGACAAATTCCTAAAAGTGAGTCTAGAGTGTGTTACAATGTGGTATCAAATTGGATTGCATCACTCAAGCTACATGGACTATTGTTACAATCGATGATATCATAGCTATTGTTATGATTAACATTCATCCAACTTAAACATATGGTATCATTCTCAGTAGTTAATCTTTCCCTCCAACTATGTTACTTTTAAGTTTCCTTTTTAGTATGTTTTAAATTTATTATTTTCATTTTAATATTATTGATAAAAAATTGTAATTATTAAATAATTTTTATAATTATATAATTCTTGTTAAGCATATTTTAAATTACATATGGAAGATATATGATATTTCTTTGCCATAATATTTTAAAATTTATATTATTAATTTAAATTCATTTTAATCTTGAATTTATAAATAAAAATAATAATTAATTCTTTTAAAAAACAATTTGTTTAAAACTTTTAAATACTTACGAGATATATATATATATATATATATATATATATATATATATATATATATAGAAATGTATTAAGTTATAATGTTTGAATTCTACATTAAAATATAAAAAAATATAAA
>ML776941.1:2545643-2558989 GCA_009831015.1 Picea engelmannii
ATATATATATATATATATATATATATATAATTTTTGTCACAATATATCAAATTATAATGTTTGAATTCTAATGGGAATTTGTTGATTGTTTCCTAAAACTAATAAAATATATTAGGAAAATAAAGAACATAACATTAAATAGTGTTCAAAATGACATTTAAGTATTTTAACATGGTGGAAATGAATGTAAGTAGATAAATTGATGTTTTGTGTTATAAAGTGTAGTGCATTTTAAAAGAAAATGGCAATTATGAATGTAACAACTAGTCCATACTATCATGCATTAATTCATAATAATGTTTATTTTTCGGTTTATTTTTTATCTAAATTATGCCAATATAATAGAAGGATTAGATAAATGTTTCAACTTATATTTTCAAGAAAAGTATCTAATTCAACTTCTAAACTTCTATATTTTAAGAAGAATTTATAAGATACATGTTATTATTTCTTGAAACAACTAAAAATTTGATTTACTAACAATTAATATTAACATACTTAGAATCTAGGTAATGAATTCCATGATTTATCAATCTTTACATCATCCACTTATCCTCCTAAAAATCAAATCGAATTACGTTAACTAGAGACTTATTGTTTTTGTTCACAGTTAATAATTCTTAAATTTATAGAAACATAATTTTTTTTTTATCTAAGATAATTTCAAAAAATATATGGTAAAGAAAAGGACTCTCCTAAACACCATAAACTATGGTAAATAAAAAGACTCTCCTCCCAGTCAAATTTCTCAGCGTGAAAAAATGAAATCTTCAAAACCATAATCCTCAAACTATCACTAATTTCATGCAACAAAACAATATGAAAACCCTCATCACTCACACAATCAATCACTAGTTTCATGCAACAACACAATATGCAAACCCTCATCACTCACACAATCTATCACTAGTTTCATGCAACAACACAATATGCAAACCCTCATCACTCACACAATCATCCCTAGTGCAAGTTTATACATATGACCCCTTCTAACTTCTTTTATTTTTCCAAATAAAATCGAATGAATTCCCCAAATTTCCCCTTGTCCTATTTTAGTTACCATCCAAATAAAATAGTATAAATTTCATATAGAAAACCATCTAACTCAATAATACATGCAAATTAAACAAAATATAATTTTTAATTTCAAGACCTATATTCATCAATATATCAATATTTTTAGTCACCATCCAAATAAAATAGTGTAAATTTCATATGGACAACCACCTAACTCAATAATACATGCAAATTAAACAAAATATAGTTTTTAATTTCAAGACCTATATTCATCAATATGAAGGGTGATTTGTGAAGGAATGAAAATTGTGTCATATTCTTGCTTGTTGAACCATGTGGCAATATGTTGTGATTCTCTTGGTGATCATGTGCCCTCACAAAGGTATAGTGGTACTAATGTGCTTGTTGTAGTTATAGGAAATTGTAAGGATCCATATTGCCATGTAACTTAATAATACATGCAAATTAAACAAAACATAGTTTTTAATTTCAAGACCTATATTCATCAATATGAAAGGTGATTGGTGAAGGAATGAAAAATGTGTCATATTCTTGCTTGTTGACCCATGTGACAATATTGTATGATTCCCTTGGTGATCATGGGCCGTCACAAAGGTATAGTAGTATTAATGTGCTTGTTATAGTTAGGGGAAATTGTAAGTATTCATACTTATCATAAATTGTAGAAACCTTAGTAAAACTGATTAATTTTTAAAATATCAATTATAAAGTATTTGATAATAATTTTGTACAATTATTAAAATTTCCAATTATTTTATATAGTTTCTAGATATTTTTGGTGATTTTAGAATAAAATACTTTAATGCTGTAAAATTGTAATGAATAAAATCAGGAGCTAATCAATTTTCAACATAGTTTTCTCGATAGTTGAAACAACCTTACTGCAATTTTATTTTTCAAATTCAATGAATGTATACTTTGTTATAAGATATCCTCTACTCTAATCATATTTTTTTTCTATAATATGATTTTATGATACTAAAACTCATTATTAAATTTTATTGTTTGATCCATAAAATGATTAGAACTTAACACTCACAGGTTTTCAAGAGGCATTGTTGAAACTTCACTTCCTTCTGATCGGAGGATTCAAACAGGATGCCTTTGTACTGCAATTGAAGAAATGATTTTTAACTATGAAAATGCAGCTTCAAATATATCTAAAATGATAAAGGTGGCAGAGAATCAAATACTCAGAGATGATAAAATATTGAAGGATCTTCAAATACATCACACAAAGCACAAAAGTAACGTTTCTTTACCAAGCGTTTCTTATTTCTTATACATCAATGATTTGGTACAATTGTAAACAAGAGATTCAAATTCTAACTGCCATGATTTCCAGAGACACCTGTTTGAGCAAGAGAAATATGTCGCATCCTAAAATATTCATCTCCGAGATTTAAAGAGTTCACTTGAAGTAGATGCAAGTGTACATTATGGCCCAATGTTGATGAAACTGAACAAGAGATATATGCATGTATTTATCCTTTTGATTTAGCATCGATGTAATGTATAATAAAGTCAATTTCATTTCTTTATTTATATAAATTCTATGTTTTTATTCTTTAATAATTCTGCAAACGAGGGACATTTAGGATCTTCTGCCTCCCTTGCATCTCCCATCTCCTCTCCCGATTTTCGTGTGGAGCATCCGAAACCCCAATTGGTGGTTTATCCACGGGTTCTTGAACTGGATCTTTACCATGCGAAGATGTGTTGCCTCTAGCAGGGCCTCATTTCCTTTAGCTGTGTTTTTTGATTTCTTTTGTTTTTTTATTAGCTATTGAGATTTGTTCTCCGGGTTGTTCTGCCAAGGATCTTTCTTCACAAAGCCCTATAATTCTTCATCTTGAGATTTCAAAGCTTCAAATCTATTATGGGAGGGAAAGGATGGGTGAGCTTGAGATCTGTGGTCAATTTAATTTCTCCTGGGTTATTGTTTCTTATGTTTTCTCGAAACTTGTTTGAATCTTTGTTCCAGATTATTCTATAGTCACTAAGATTTTTTAGATTTAGGGTATTTTTTTGGTGGAGTTCCCATATTCATGAAAATTATTACATTTGAAAAGTACACACTCATAGTTTTCTCATATTCAAAAACTTAAAAATGACTCCAACCATCCACATTGAGTTGCCTCTGGAAGACCCCTTGAAAAATCCACATACACACATATTCTGACACATGTGTATATATTTCCCTTTGGCTCGAAATGCTTTATATATCGATTCAATTTATTTCCAATAGCTTTGAAGTTGACTTCACCCCCAGAAATTAAAGAAAAGGCATGGAATTCTAATCCAAAATGGAGGAGAAGAGATCTCCATATCTCCGTTAAATTCAAGGGTCCAGTGGGAAAGAAACATTCCCCTGAAACCCAAGAATGAAGAGCCAGATCTGAAGATATAATCCTGATATTCAATGGTTTTAAAAATAAATACATAAAATCCTTTTTTGCAATAAAAATCCAAAAAATCTTTTTCATGCAAATTCTTAAAAATCCATTCCAAAACAACCTTAAAACTGGGCCAAATGCTTAAAAACTTACTGACTAAACCATGCTCGAGAATGATAGAGTTCTATTTTTTCCACAGAGTTCCCCAATAAGTCTCGACTGGTGGTGGAATCAACTTATTTGTCAAACCGGTCCACTTCGGCAGAAGGACATGATCTTCCCACGATGCTTAAGATGGATTCAAAACCACAACAAACGAAGAGACTGGTCGTGACCATCGGACCAAGCCACTGCCAGCTCATCACCAAACACGAGCAACACACAAAGGAAACCAACGATCACAGCAACACACAAAGAACCAAGGAGGAGGGCAAGGGCAACATCTAGGGAAAACCTTAGTCAGAGAAGAAGACTCTCGCACTCTAACTCATCTCACCTTTTAGTAAATTGGGTTTCCTAATTTAATGGTACATAAGTTGTTAATGATCTTAATCTTTTACTAGTTCAAAAACTTACAGTAAATGTTAATGGGTTTTAATTACATTCATTTTATTTCTATAGTGATTACCTTACCTTTTAGTGTTAAAATGTCATCAACTCTAATATCTATTACACGAAATTGCTTTCCTATGAGATAATTTCTTCGTGTTAAGGATATTAGAATGGGTGTTAACTTATTTTTGTGTGAGAACTAAAGGACATTATTTTCCCACTCATTGTAGTGAAGACAATTGTAAAGTATTTTTTTAAATGGGAAAACGTTGTTGATTTCTTNAACAGGATGCCTTTGTACTGCAATTGAAGAAATGATTTTTAACTATGAAAATGCAGCTTCAAATATATCTAAAATGATAAAGGTGGCAGAGAATCAAATACTCAGAGATGATAAAATATTGAAGGATCTTCAAATACATCACACAAAGCACAAAAGTAACGTTTCTTTACCAAGCGTTTCTTATTTCTTATACATCAATGATTTGGTACAATTGTAAACAAGAGATTCAAATTCTAACTGCCATGATTTCCAGAGACACCTGTTTGAGCAAGAGAAATATGTCGCATCCTAAAATATTCATCTCCGAGATTTAAAGAGTTCACTTGAAGTAGATGCAAGTGTACATTATGGCCCAATGTTGATGAAACTGAACAAGAGATATATGCATGTATTTATCCTTTTGATTTAGCATCGATGTAATGTATAATAAAGTCAATTTCATTTCTTTATTTATATAAATTCTATGTTTTTATTCTTTAATAATTCTGCAAACGAGGGACATTTAGGATCTTCTGCCTCCCTTGCATCTCCCATCTCCTCTCCCGATTTTCGTGTGGAGCATCCGAAACCCCAATTGGTGGTTTATCCACGGGTTCTTGAACTGGATCTTTACCATGCGAAGATGTGTTGCCTCTAGCAGGGCCTCATTTCCTTTAGCTGTGTTTTTTGATTTCTTTTGTTTTTTTATTAGCTATTGAGATTTGTTCTCCGGGTTGTTCTGCCAAGGATCTTTCTTCACAAAGCCCTATAATTCTTCATCTTGAGATTTCAAAGCTTCAAATCTATTATGGGAGGGAAAGGATGGGTGAGCTTGAGATCTGTGGTCAATTTAATTTCTCCTGGGTTATTGTTTCTTATGTTTTCTCGAAACTTGTTTGAATCTTTGTTCCAGATTATTCTATAGTCACTAAGATTTTTTAGATTTAGGGTATTTTTTTGGTGGAGTTCCCATATTCATGAAAATTATTACATTTGAAAAGTACACACTCATAGTTTTCTCATATTCAAAAACTTAAAAATGACTCCAACCATCCACATTGAGTTGCCTCTGGAAGACCCCTTGAAAAATCCACATACACACATATTCTGACACATGTGTATATATTTCCCTTTGGCTCGAAATGCTTTATATATCGATTCAATTTATTTCCAATAGCTTTGAAGTTGACTTCACCCCCAGAAATTAAAGAAAAGGCATGGAATTCTAATCCAAAATGGAGGAGAAGAGATCTCCATATCTCCGTTAAATTCAAGGGTCCAGTGGGAAAGAAACATTCCCCTGAAACCCAAGAATGAAGAGCCAGATCTGAAGATATAATCCTGATATTCAATGGTTTTAAAAATAAATACATAAAATCCTTTTTTGCAATAAAAATCCAAAAAATCTTTTTCATGCAAATTCTTAAAAATCCATTCCAAAACAACCTTAAAACTGGGCCAAATGCTTAAAAACTTACTGACTAAACCATGCTCGAGAATGATAGAGTTCTATTTTTTCCACAGAGTTCCCCAATAAGTCTCGACTGGTGGTGGAATCAACTTATTTGTCAAACCGGTCCACTTCGGCAGAAGGACATGATCTTCCCACGATGCTTAAGATGGATTCAAAACCACAACAAACGAAGAGACTGGTCGTGACCATCGGACCAAGCCACTGCCAGCTCATCACCAAACACGAGCAACACACAAAGGAAACCAACGATCACAGCAACACACAAAGAACCAAGGAGGAGGGCAAGGGCAACATCTAGGGAAAACCTTAGTCAGAGAAGAAGACTCTCGCACTCTAACTCATCTCACCTTTTAGTAAATTGGGTTTCCTAATTTAATGGTACATAAGTTGTTAATGATCTTAATCTTTTACTAGTTCAAAAACTTACAGTAAATGTTAATGGGTTTTAATTACATTCATTTTATTTCTATAGTGATTACCTTACCTTTTAGTGTTAAAATGTCATCAACTCTAATATCTATTACACGAAATTGCTTTCCTATGAGATAATTTCTTCGTGTTAAGGATATTAGAATGGGTGTTAACTTATTTTTGTGTGAGAACTAAAGGACATTATTTTCCCACTCATTGTAGTGAAGACAATTGTAAAGTATTTTTTTAAATGGGAAAACGTTGTTGATTTCTTATTACCTACTGAATGGACAATTTGTATTACCTATAGTTAAAATGAATTTCACATTTGATTATAAATTATAAAGACTAACCCACAACTTTTTTAGTATCATTAGAAAATAAGTTATATCTAAGAGTGAACATTATAAAATAAGTTATATCTAAAAGTAAATATTATACTAAGTGTATTTTTCTATTTATATATTTTTCATATTATTATACACAATTTTAAATAGATAATTTTTTTTTATTTCTTTTCATTTTAATCAAAGATTTTATTAGTTATTTAAATTGAAGATTTTTTTTTTAAGATAAAATAATATTCATTTGACATTATCTTAAAATCCTCAACTTAATGTAGGTTTAGAGAGTATATCCATTCTAAATATGCACAATTTTGAGAGTATTACTCTCAACATTTAATTTAATTGAGGATTTTATTAGTTATCCAAATTGAAGATATTTTTAAGATAAAATAATATGTATTTGACATTATAAAGTTGAGATTTTGAAATTCTCAACAGAGTATATCCTATTGTTATTCTTGTCATGGTGTGATTAAAATGAAATGATTTAGGAAAATATATATGCTATGATATTATAGGATTGTATGTATTTTTTATTGTATCATATTTTTTTGTGTTATAATGTATTATTTTGCACAATATAATTTTTGTTTGTGTATAAAAATTATAGGATATTTAAAAAAAAAAATTATTATAAGATAGTACAGTTCTTCAACTTATACCAAGGATCTTACTAAGATGAAATTTGAGATAAATAATTAGTATTCAAAATAATGTTTGTGTCCTCTATACACCATTTTTTTTAATAGTACCTATAGGATATTAGTGGTGATTTTGAACTATCTTCAAATGTAATTTTGAGGATGGTTTTGAAATGCCCCATAAGTACTTTTAGGGGTGTTATTGAACATAACAATTGACAAAAAATAAAACCATCTCCAAACAAACAAAATCTCCTTTTGGGATTCTTTTGTACTATCCACAAAACACTTTTGGTGGTAATTAAAAATAACTTCCAAAATCACTTTTAAGGGTGGTTTTTAATTACGGCTAAGAGTTTCTTCAAGAGTGGTTTTCAATGGGAGTTAAAACTCTTTTTAGTGAAGGTTTTTAAATCATTATTTAAACAAAAACAAATTAGCAACAAGTCTTTTGGGGATATTTTCTCATTGACAACTATGTCTAAAAATACTCATAATTCCACTTTTAAAGGAATATAGCCATCCCAAAAAGTTTACAATACAATAGTGATAATTTCTTATCGATAACCTACAAAACAAGAAAGTGATAAATAAGTGATGATTTGGTCATTGATCTTAGCATGAAAAAAAAATTACACATTATACAGTATGATAAGAGTTGACCTATTAATAAATTGTTCATAAAATCGAGTAAAGCTCTTATTTTAAATGCTAATAGAAAAATATTAATAATCTAATTCTTAAACGTTGGAGAAAATTTCAAGCTAGGGTTTAACAGTCGCGGTCTTAGCAGTGGCCAACATGGTCACCAACGGGTGAGGGAATGCAACCCCCTCATACAAGCAGGTAGTGGTGGATAGAGGGAAAGGCCCACGAGGCGACGGTTTCAAAGAACCTCTTACATGCACCTCAAGATCAGGATCGGAAGAGAATCAAGAGGGAAACCAAGAAAAAATGATTGTGTGGGGGAAGGAGCCAGAGAAGCCCAGAATGATGTGCAAGCAACGGTGAACCCTAGTGGGGTAGATGGGCGCAACCCGTGTAAACCTAAAACAAAACTAATACCCAAGTTTATACTGGAAGACCCCCAAACACAACTCTTTCGGGATTAGATGAAGACACATGCATTGATCTGCAAGTTTATGGGCATGTGGCCCACAGAAAAAACATTGTGCAACTAGATAAAATACCATTGGAAGCCAAGTGGAGAAGTGGAAGTCCACCTGATATCGAAAGGATTCTTCACAACGGTCTTTATGAACCTGGAGGACAGGGANGGGCATATTTCCATGCCTCACCGGGGTTGTACATTCATCCATGGAAGGAAAAATTATCCCAAGAGAAAGAAACCTTTAAAAATGTCTGAGTCTGTCTAAGGCTTTACTCCTTACTGCTAGACTACTCACTGCCATCCACCTTCGAAGCCATAGGGAACAAGCTAAGAAAATATGTCAAGACATCAGAAGCTACTTTAAAAGGTAGATATACATCCTACACAAGGATCTGCATAGAGACAGATGTTTCGGGGGCACTCCCGGAAGCCATAAGCCTATATTTTAGGGATGAGGAATGGATACAAAGCATAGAATACGAGCAAATCTTGTTTCGATGCAGAAGATGCCATGAACATGGACACCTACTAAGAGAATGCCCTCTTAACAAAAAACAAGAATCGAAAAACACCAAGCTATAGTAGGATGAGGATGGTTTTCTGAAACCAAATCACAAAAGCAAAGGAAACAAGAGACAAGGCAAGGCCCCAATAGGAAGAAACCTGGAAGCCAGACTTAGAACATAAGGAAGGGGCAGTCCCAACCAAGGAGAAGAAGGAGGGAAGGAAAATACGAAAGATAAGGAAGTGAGTGAACACGCAACTCAGGAGAACATAGAAACTCCAAGCAACAAAGGAAAACATGGAGGTAGCGTAAGTCGCAGGGAAGGAGGAAACGAAGATACCAACACCCCAATGTAGGAACCAAATGGAGATTCGGAGATGAATCCAGGTGAGGTAGGAATAGAGAACCCGGATCTCAAAGACATTGTGGAAAGGGAAGGAATAGATCTATCAAATATACTAGAGCAATGGAAAAGGCAGGGAGTAGACAATGTGTCAACAGAGCAACTCGATCACATTCAATATCTCTTCCTCCTAAGGGAGGAAGCGAAATCCAAATGGATCAAGTGCATGCATGGAGAGATAGGACACTTGGGAATCAAAACATGTGATGGAAAACCACAACAATCACCCAAGAAGGCAAGGAGGAAGAAAGGAAGAAAATCAAATAGTGTAGCCCTACAAGAACTAGGAGCCCTGCTGATAAACTTAGGTAAGATTAAAAATATCTTCCCCAACTCCCCCCCACATGTTTAAATGAAGATTATAACATGGAATATAATAGGCCTAAACATCCCAAGAAAGAAACGAATCCTTAAAAATAGACTGAGTAAGGAACAACTTGACCTATGTTTCATTCAAGAGACAAAATGCACTTTAGACAGAATGGAAACAATCAGTAAAAAACATTGGAGTAAGTACAAGATGTTGGCTTTCGAAAGACAATAGACGGCGGGAGGTATCCTCACCTTTTGGAACCCACAATTGGTGATCCTACTTGCAGTAGAAGCCACGAGACACGCACTTTCTGTTAAAATGAAAATTATAGGGAACATAGAGGAAATTTTATGCACTAATGTGTATGGCCCCCAGGTGATGGAGGAAAAAATGAGACTGCTCCTCGACCTAGAGAATCTAAAGGATCGCACCCATAACCCCCATTGAATCTTGGTAGGTGATTTCAACATCATCACTACACTCGCTGAGAAAAAAGGGGGCACTAGGAGACTGGACAGAGATGCGGAAGAATTCTCAGCATTCATTGACACAATGAAGCTCGTGGACATCAGGACTAACAATGGTCAATTCACCTAGAACAAAAAAAGACTAGGTCGCCACCAAGTGGCTACAAGGCTAGAACGATTCTTGGTGTTAGAATCAGTCATGTTGTAGGGACTAACTTTGGACAGCAACATCCTCCCTTGCGGGGGATCAGATCACTAGCCAGTTCAACTGGAAGCTAATTTTCAAACCACACCGAAGAAAGGACCATTTAGGTTTGAAAAATTCTGGATCGACCATCCCACCTTCGAGGAGAACATCAACCAATGATGGTGAGAGGAACTACTGGATCAAAGGAAAAGGATGTTCAAAATTTACAAAAAACTCAAGTGCATCAAACAAAAACTCAAGGAGTGGAACAGGGAATTTTTTGGAAATATAAACTAGGGTAAAAAGATCATCAAGGACAGAATGAGGAATCCATAGGAATAGTGCATCGAAGAGGGATACTCAGAGGATCGGAAAAAAGAAGAGATCCAAATAACCCAGGAATGGGAAGCAAGATTCCAGCAGGAAGAAATCGTGTGGCGCCAAAAGTCCAAAATAAGTTGGCTAAAGGAAGGGGAGAGGAATACCAAGTTTTTTCATAGAACAACTATTGCAAGAAGATCCCATAACAAAATCTTGAATATTAGGGATCAGGACGGGATCGAAAGAGAATCCTACCAGGAAATTGAGAGTACATTGGTCAACCACTTCCAAGGGGTAGCCCAGGAACCAAACCAAGACATATCTGAGGCCATACAAAGAATAATTTAGCACATCCCCAAGATGGTCATAGAGGAGAAAAATGTTGGCCTAATCAAACCCATCGCAAAGGAAGAAATTAACCAAGTGGTCCAGGAAATTCCCAATGGAAAGGCCCCAGGCCCGAATGGCTTCAGAGAGGAATTCTTCAAAGCCTGCTGGGAAGTGGTTAATCATGATATTTATGGGGTGGAGGAGGACTCCAGGCGATCAACATCCATCTTGAAAGCCCTAAATTCCACAATGATCACTCTAATCCCAAAAGAAAATGAAGCTAGGACCCCAGATCGCTACAGGCCTATATATTTATGCAATGTAGTTTACAAGATAATATCCAAAGTCATAGCCAATAGACTGAGGCCACTCCTTACCATATTGATTTCACAAGAACAGGTGAGTTTTGTGGAAGGAAGACAAATCCTGGACAATATCATCCAAGCCCATGAGATCATTCACACACTGAAAAGCCAAAGGAGAGGGGGGATGATAATCCAACTTGATCTGGCGAAGGCTTATGACAAAATAAGCTAGCACTACATGGCCAAGAAGTTGGAAGCTTTTGGGTTTGACCAGCACTCGATCAACTAGATAGTCACTCTAGTCTCAACGACAAGATACTCGCTACTAATCAATGGGGCCCCAACCAAACCTTTATGTCCATCTAAAAGCATAAGACAAGGGGACCTGTTGTCCCCCTTCCTGTTCATTCTAATGATTGAAGGTCTAAGTAGAAGCATTAAAAGCGCAACTGCAACTAGTGAAATAAAAGGCATCAAACCTTTTGAAAACTTTCCGACCTCCACACATCAACAATTCGTTGATGATACCCTACTCCATGGCACACCCACAGTAAATGAAGAAAAGGATTGTAAAAGAATCTTAAAAGACTTCGGGGAAGCCTCGGGGGCGTAAATCAACCACTCCAAATCCATGATATATTTCTTCAACACTAATCCAGTAATTCAACGAAACTTGGCCAACATTTTGGGGTTTGAACATAAAACTCTCCCAACAAGAATCGAAAAACACCAAGCTACAGCAGGATGAGAACAATTTTGTGAAACCATATCACAAAAGAAAAGGAAATAAGAGATAAGGAAAGGCCCCAACAGGAAGCAACCCAAAATCCAGGCTTAGAATAGAAGGAAGGGGCAGTCCCAACCAAGGAGAAGGAGGAGGGAAGGAAAATACGAAATATAAGGAAGTGAGTCAACACGAAACTCAGGAGAACACAGAAACTCCAAGAAATAAAGGAGAACGAGGAGGTAATGCAAGTCGCAGGGAAGGAGGAAACGAAGATACCAACACCCCAATGCAGGAACCAAACGAAGATTCAGAGATGAATACAAGTGAGGTGGTAACAGAGGACCCAGATCTCAAAGACATTGTGGAAAGGGAAGGAATAGATCTACCGAATATACTGGAACAATGGAAAAGGCAGGGAGTAGACAATGTGCCAGCGGAGCAACTCAATCACATTCAACATATCTTCCTCCTAAGGGAGGAAGCTAAATCCAAAGGGATCAAGCACATGCATGGTGAGATAGGAAACTTGGGAATCAAAACAGGTGATGGACAACCAGAACAATCACCCAAGCAGGCAAGGAGGAAGAAAGGAAGAAAATCAAATAGTGTAGCCCTACAAGAACTAGGAGCCCTGCTAATAAACTTAGGTAAGATTAAGAAACTCTTTCCAAAATCCCCTGCACATGTTTAAATGAATATTTTAACATGGAATATAAGAGACCTAAACATCCCAAGAAAGAAATGAATCCTTAAAAATAGACTGAGTAAGGAACAACCTGACCTATGTTTCATTCAAGAGAAAAAATGCACTTTAGATAGAATGGAAACAATTAGTAAAAAACACTGGAGTAAGTACAATATGTTGGTTGTCGAAATACAATAGACGGCAGGTGGTATCCTCACCTTGTGGAAACCACAATTGGTGAACCTACTTGCAGCAGAAGCCACGAGACACACACTTTCTGTTAAAATGAAAATTATAGGGAACATGGAGGAAATTATATGCACTAATGTGTATGGCCCCTAGGTGATGGAGGAAAAAATGAGACTGCTCCTCGACCTATAGAATCTAAAGGATCGCACCCACAACCCCCATTGGATCCTAGCAGGGGATTTCAACATCATCACTACACTCGCTGAGAAAAAAGGGAGCACCAAGAGACTGGACAGAGATGTAGAAGAATTCTCAGCATTCATTGACACAATGAAGCTCATGGACATCGGGGCCAACAATGGTCAGTTCACCTGGAACAATAAAAGACTAGGTCGTCACCAAGTAGCTACAAGGCTAGACAGATTCTTAGTGTCACAATCAATCATGTTGCAGGGAATAAATTTGGATTGCAGCATCCTCCCTTGGGGGGGATCAAATTACTGGTCAGTTCAACTAGAATATAATTTTCAAACCACACTGAAGAACAGACCATTTAGATTTGAAAAATTATGGATCCACCATCCCACCTTTGAGGAGAACATCATCCAATGGTGGCGGGAGGAACTACCAGATCAAGGGAAAAGGATGTTCAAATTTTACAAAAAACTCAAGTACATCAAAC